>JBBKCR010019017.1:0-12182 GCA_037577295.1 Ladigesia roloffi | reverse complement strand
ACACACACACACACACACACACACACACACACACACACACACACACACACACACACACACACACACACACACATTACTGTCATATGCAAATGTTTGAAATATTTCTAGGTGAAAATAAATACATGGAACTAAAATATTGAATTTTCAACACAGTTTTAATACAATTTCTATTGTTTGATTTTAACATAAAAGAAAAAAAATTAGAAATACAAATTTTGCACCAAAAATAAGCAAAACATAATTTGAGCAGGGGTGCCCAAACTTACTCTGTTATTCATTTATTTATGTAGGACTACAATGTATACATTTGGCATGTGTATAAAAATAGCTGTGTGAACAGAAAATCATTAAAAAAAAGAATGTAGAATGTGAAATTAAAAAAATGTAAGTACTCACTTTAATTAAAGTGTCAGGCAGTGTCAGGCACATAAAGTGAAAAGACTAATTGCTGGTATAAAAAGATGTATGTCAAGAAATGATAATCAAACAACTTTCCCACCTGTCAGTATTCTCTCTTCAATCAGAGGGAGAAAATGCTTGGCTTCTGGGTTTTTTGGTTCATAAATAAGAACTGGAAAATAAGTTGAAAACAATAAAGAATTCACTATGGAGAAGCATGTCAGGTGTGTAGAGCTACATTTACTTACATAGATACATCTATTTTTTACATTTTCATACTCATGGTTTGTTATGTTCTAGATTCTGTCTCAAAGGCCAGGCAATACTCACTCATCTGACAGAGTTTCTTTGCCAGGGGATAATCCTTCATCATCACAGCGTTTAGGAACTAAAGCAGAACAGAAAACAATCAGTGAAGCTTTCGTAGTTTCAGAACAGGGCGTCTAAAATGAGCAGTTGTTTGGTTTTACATGTAACCATTTGTGAACTGATATTAAAGATCCCATATCACCAAATGTTTGGCCCAGGTCTGAGTCTGATGTGCCCACTGTAGGCAGACGGGGTAGAAATTGGCCTTCTGGCCCTTTACAGCTATGCCGGGTGCCTCCTCTGTTGCTATTTTATGCACTTTTGTCTTCGGTATATGTTAGGAAAGCATCATGTCTATGGAAATACAGCCGCATCCAATATGGAAATATGGAAAATGACATAGGCTTATTTGGACATACAAAAACAAAGATGGCACAATCATACTAGACCTCAGATCCATTAATGAGGAATACTAGTACTGCACAGTGGTGGACAATGATTCCATTGGTGCACAAACAATGCATTTCTGCTCATTACAGCTCAAACCAGGAACTCATTACTGACTTCCAATTCTCGCCAAATCCTAAAGTACCAATACAAATATGCAGAGACCCCATTATGCAATGACTTTAAATTCCTTGAAACATATTAACAAAAAAAATCATAATGCAGTGCGCAAACTCCAACCCCCCGAATCTACTCCTGAACCTGCACGAGGGGGGGCTGAGTACCTAAAAGTGCAAGTGATCATTACATAAACACACGAATGCACACAGTGTGAACAGCACAAACTTCCTTGTCTGCATTTAACCCATTCACCAAGTGAAGCAGTGGGAGCAGTATGTGGGGACAGTGCCGAAGAGCAGTGTTTGAGGATGATACCTTGCTCAAGGAAACCTTTTGTCTTTAAAGTATTTGTTGAATACTATATATATATATATACATTCACAGGCCTTTTAAAGAAACACTCCAGTGTATTATAGCTTCATCTCCAACTGCTTCATCTGCAGCATGCAGCCAGTAACCACAGACAACAATTTAGATGTGTCTTTGTTCCGAGGAAATAAATGAAAACCAGTTGGTAAACTCAAAATCTAATATTTTTTCAAAGATGTTTTTTTCAGATATATTTTCCAGAGAGAATGCCAGTGTAATTTTCATGAGCTCTATTTTATTATCTTAAGATTCCATTAAACATAAGGTAAAATAAAGCTAATGGAACTTATTTTTTGTTGTTGCTCCACTTTTAGAAAATTGAGAAGAAACTTAATCAAACAGATTTGGTAAGACATTTTTTCAGTCTCAGTTTCTAGAAAGCTGTCAGCTAATGGCTTTCCTGAAATCCAGATTATTGCCCACAGTAACAAACACTTTCTCACTTCAGCTAGAAGCTCAATGGGAGCGCTGTTCTCAGTTGTTTCTTCTTCACTCTCTTCATCTTCTCCACTCTCTTCCTCACTTGTACTTGGACTGTCTAGACAATTTGGCTCTTCCATGTGTTGGGGCACCTTTGGCAAAGGTCCATATTGGTCCACTTTCGCCACACACCGTGCACTTACAATATTTTTATCTGAAAACAAGAACCACCAAGACTTTTAAAGTTAAACTGCCAAAAAGGTTTATCTAGGCCAAAGTCCAGAGTGTTTTATATAAACTGTCCACAGACAACTATTTAGACGTTTTACTAAGTCAACAGAGTCTAAGCACTGGATCACTTTACATGTTCAGAGATATTTTCCA
Organism: Ladigesia roloffi; assembly: GCA_037577295.1. Lineage (NCBI taxonomy): Eukaryota > Metazoa > Chordata > Actinopteri > Characiformes > Alestidae > Ladigesia > Ladigesia roloffi. Next base: position 9,734 of record JBBKCR010019017.1, on the reverse strand, counting down.
AATCAAGTCACTGTTATGTACAGTATTATCTAAAGTTTACATTTTTCCAAGCCTCAAGCATTCATTATATAATATGCCCTGGAGTATGTTGGCATTTCTTACAACAGTAACTAGCATTTGTGCATGATAATTTGTGTTTTGTTCAGCCCCTGTGGCTATTTATGAAAAGAAGAGTTGAAATAGCTACAGAACCTGTTTTGTCAGGGAACGACTGTTTTGGTAAGTTTTCTTTTCCATGCATGGATACGTCTGCTTGTGACAGAGCCTGTAAAACAGCACCTGCTTCGAACCTGGGATAAAAGATTATGAAAAGGAAATGTATTAGAGCTTACTGGAGCGAATTAGTGCCCCTGGCATCCACAGTCTATAAACCGCAGACTTTCATGACCTCAGAAAGAGCCAGAGAAATACCATTAAATACCCCTTCTTCTTCATAACACGCATGGAAACATAGCACACACAAAATCTGGCATAAAATCAGAAGATTTTTGGCATACAGTTAAATAAATTCATTTGCATCATCGTTTGGACACTTGTACATTAAAATTCACCTGAGTTATGCATGCAGTGGTTTTTGAAATGTAAAAGTATAACAGAACATATTTACAGAACAGAAAACAAGACACGCACTGTGTGCAATAAATTAACTTAACCATTTCATTTTTACCTGCTGGAGTGTTCTTTGAGTTGCCCTCCATTAGAATTGACTGAAGGTGGTTTCCCTCGTGGTGGGGAGCTTGGCAGGGATTTAAGGGGGATCAAAACACCAGGAATGTCATTAAATTACTTATGGACACATTTTACATCACACAATTACATTATGGAAACTCCTAGAACACTGAAAAGATTTGCAGTCATTGTTTTTCATGGCCCTTTTTTGAATGTTGCAATACTACTTTACTCGTGCAATTAGTCTATTTTGTTCACAAACATCAATAAACAAAATATCATGAGACAAGTCATGTATAATAAACATATCCTATCATTTTATATTACAATGTTAATCTTTTCCATATCATTTGGGCATGTATACATGTATTGATAATTAACACATTCACCTTTATACAGTGAAATGGAGAAATCTTGTTTTTAGGGTCAAACCTACATTGTTTTCAAGTCGACTGATTTGCTTACTGCTGATTCTGCAAGGAAAAAGAAAAACATTAATAAGTACCTTAAGCATTTGGATTAGATTGCAAGCAAACCTGAACATTATTATTGATTTATTTCAGCTTTTAGATTTCAGTCACTGAAACTCTCCGCCACAACCTAAATATTGTTCTCCAGGGGTTCTGTATTAAAAGCAATTGTTCGTAGAAAGCATGCTAAAAAACCCATCTGCATGCAAAATAGTGAAACATCTGATTTACATACTTCTCCAAATACCTCAAATGTAGTCAATATTAAGGCTAAGATTTAACTGGCATTAGAACTTAATAGTCATCAAAATAGCCGAAATCACACTCAAACATATTTATATATATATATATATATATATATTAGAACTGTAAAGATACACTGAATCCACGATGCGATTCATTTCACGATTTTTGACTCACGATTCGGTTCGTATCACGATTCATTTGCCGTGGAGGAGAGGAAAAGTTCTGAGGCACCATTTTGTTTGGAGACACCTTACCTTTACGACAAAATTATAAACCAATATTCACTTAAATACCGCTTCCTTTCCATTCATACTGAGAGAAGTCAAGTTGGAGGAGTCGAATCGTCTCTCTTTGTTTACTGTTCTGTTCAAACTAAAGAAACTCCGCCCAGCTGCCCGGAGCCAGAAAACTCACTCAAAACCAGCGGCAGAACTAGAATTTTTTTACATGGGGTGGCCCCTGCTATTTCAGGGGTTCCACACACACGCACTGTACTCAAAGTTGAAATAATAAAGTTGAATCCGCCGCTGCTCAAAACAAAATTAAAACAATTACACTGAGACTCCAGCGCAGTTTTATCACAACCCAGCCAGCTTATAGACAATTTTAAGCCCAGTGTCATAACTTACATGCACTCAAAGCAAATCAATTCAGCAAACAAAGGGTCTGTCTGTGCTCCGTATGTTTGTAAACTGGTGGGCGGGCTCTTTGAAACCTTTAGACCCTCAGCTATTGGTTGAAAAAAAGAAATTGTAGTGACAATCCTCCTATGGCGGTGAAAAACCTATGTTTCTGTGCGGGAACTGTATACGGGAAAGAGTTGGAAGGGGTGGGTCCGTATCGCGATTCTCCCTCCTCACACCGCGACACGGGTTCTTGGACGTGAGACTCACGATTTTGGTTTTATATCGTATATCATTACAGCCCTAATATACATACATAAAAATACAGTGATGGGAATAATGGCGCTGTAAATAAACGCCGTTACATTTTTCAGTAACGAGTAATCAAACCAATTGCTGTTTCCCCCGTTACAATGCTGTTACCGTTACTGACAAAAAAATGTGCGTTACTATAACTGAGAACACTGATGCGTTTTTCATGTGAGCAGCATCTCTTAGCCATAAGACCTCTCTTTCTCTGTAGTGTGTGTGTGTGTGTGTGTGTGTGTTTGGGGCCGGAGCGGGACACATAACCAGTGATGATGATTGGTGTGTCTGTACATGTGGTGTAACTGTGAATGCGATGATTGGCTTAGATTTAGTAAATTTCCATGGTTTGCCAATCAGGCAGAGTAGGTGGTTCTACACGGGGGCAGGCTCCCTTATGCCCGCCCTGCTCTGAACAGCCAAATATTTAAATATAATGTTTATAAACTTGACATGCGCTGGCTCGAAGAACGAAACTAACGCTATGTGTGTTCTACTACTTATAGCCCTACATGCGCATGCTAACACAGGCACGCAACCCCCCACCCCACCACAATGTTTGTAATTAATTTATATTACATTTGATATTTTTTTTAAAGTAACGCAATAATAACTTTGCCTGGTAATTAGTTACTTTTATAATGATGTAATTCAGTTACTAACTCAGTTACTATTTGTAAGAAGTAACTAGTAAATATAACTAATTACTTTTTTAAAGTTACTCGGCCAACACACACACATACATATATATATATATATATAAGGGGTGGAGGCAAATACAAATACGGTATTCGGATTGGCACAAATAACGTGTTTTTTCCGAATACCGTATTCGGGCAAATACTTTTAATATTTGTATTCGGGAAACCACGCCCCCCCAGTTCACGTCACAGGCTCGCGTTCGGGAATAGATACTCCTTTCCAGTGATGCGCCAAGGGGGGCATTAGAATGCATTGCCCCCCATAGCGATTTAACAGTCCCCAACTCTGTAAATTCCAGGCGAAATGGGGCTATTGCAGCCTGGAGAGCAGCATTTAAGGTGGAACGAAAAGTCAGCCAGCAAGCGGCAAAAACCATAAACCCCCCACCCCGGTCCACGTCTGATAGTGCCCGCCCATGCAGTACAAAACCAAATTTTACCCCTTAACATAACCTTAATTTTTTCCTTCATTTTCAGGAAAGTAAGAAAAATTAAGTGGAAAAGTGCAAAGATTAAGTCTGATCAAGAGGTAAAACTATTGAATTTTTCCCTTATTTTAAAAATTTGCCCCTTAAATAACAGCCTCCTGAAGAAAATGTCTTATGTTTAGGATTAAGGGGTTTCACAATCATACCTTAAATCCACTTTTAAGATAAAATTAAGGGAACGGTTTACAAATTAATGGCCACTTAATTAATATTTTCGGGGGTAAATTACGGTAGAGTTAAGCATATTTTAAGTACATTGTGTTTCATAGTGATGGTCACTGTCTACCCAGTTGGTCGTTTCACTATACATTTTACTCGAATACAAGTACAAATACAAATACTTTTCCCCTTTCAACAAATACAAATACAGATACAAATAATAGCCGCTGGTTAATTTCTTAATTATTTTTAAGCATAACTTTTTTTTTACAATGGATCTATACAGCACCTAAATGGTCCCACTTCTGTTGGTTCTATTTAGAAACATTTTGGATTTTGAGCCCACATTGTTCACTGACTTAGCTTACCTCTTGAGCCAATGACCCCTGTTCTTACAGGTACTGTACCCTGAAAGTGAAGAATCCAAGTTATAAATAAAGTGAACAACTTGCTGCATGATAGACCTCAAATGTTGCACCTTGTTTTATACTGTAAAAGAGTCCCATACATGATTGTAAACACACACTTTTCTTCTAAAACCAATAATATCAGTCGTCAGTATGCCTTTCTTTGCTGCAGTAAAGCTTGTTCTACTAAGGGTTTACATTATGATGGAATTTTGCTGTGAGGATTTGACTGCATACCATCAGAAATAGAGTTCAATATTAGTAATGATTACCTTTGCTGGAAGTGTGGAGGAGTTGCCAACACATAATAACCTAAAACATTTATATTGAACAGGATTATATGTTAAAAAAACAGAATGTGTACAAAAATACTGGTAACATCAAAAACAGGTCTATTTTCTGGTATTAGAGAAACAGAACGAAGCAGTGATGTGTGTGTGTGTGTGTGTGTGAATAAACCAAGCGATGTAGTAATGAAATATTTTAGCCTTACCTGCTCATCTGGTCTAGGTCGTGTTAAAAAGGTTCGAAGTTCGACACCGTCAAAACGTTATTTGTCGCTTTGTGTGTTGTGGCAAAAAGCTGTTCGGTTATATAAAAGGAGTTGTAATATATGCCGTAGATTTTTTTTTAATCTTCAAAATAAAAAGTACGGATGCTCTTGTTTGGGTCCAACAAGCTTCTGGTTTCCGAGGCAACAGGTCCTTCTCTCGTATACTCCGGGTGAAACACGAACTGTGTGTGTGTGGTGAAGCAGAGAACCGCTTGTTTCTCTTATATGTCACCCTGATCAGGAAGAAATGTAACATTCACTATGAAACACAATGTACTAAAAATGAGCTTAACTCTACCTTAATTTACCCCTGAAAATATGCCAAACACCTTAATTTGAATGAAGTGGGAATTAATTTGTAAACTGTTTGCTTAATATTACTTTAAAATAGTTTTAAGGTGAATGTTTAGAAGGTGAAACCCCTTGAATCTAAACTGAACGTAAAGAACCTGTTTTTCAGTAGGTTATTTAAAGGACAAATTTGAAAAAGTAAGAAAAAAATTGTAATCTTGTCTCTTAATCAGGCTTAATCTGTAGCTTTTCTCTCCTTACTTTTCTTAATTTCCTAGCAGAGAGTTGAGGGAGACAGAGAGTTGCGACATTCTGATCTCGTCGCCGTATCCAGTCACGTGGTCCATTTAAGCCTCAATTAGTGAGGTGCGATACGACTCCTTTCCTTTCTGAGTAAAATTCAGGCTGGTATTGACAATACTGATCTGACATTTTGCACAAAAAATGTAATGTGTTTGAAAAAAAAAAAAATCAAGTAGTGTATTTCATATCATAATGAATACAAGACATTAGACTATGTGTTCTATTTGTTTAATTATGAAGAAATACCATTTCAAGAAATAAAACAAACCTGAAACATTGCATGATTTCTATTTGAACACATATATCTCATTATTTAAAATGTAAATAGCTGCTTGAACATTTCAACATAAAAGAGAGGTGTAACAACATAGTCATGGGCCCAGGTGCGAAAATTAATCCAGGCCCTTATTCTGTTTCAAATTTATCCTGAGGATGTTTTAGCTGATACGTGCAATAAACATGAACGGTGATTACATTTCCCTATGCAAAGAGCCAGAAGCACAGATGTAGTTTATGTAGATTGCAATTATAAATACAAAAATACTGTACTATGTGTGTGCTGCTGTCATTTCTGCAGCAAAACAAAACAGCCTGAGATTTCGCATCTTGTGGCTGAAGGTGCTTCAAGGCAGCCATGCGCTCCGCACCACCCCCTTTTTACTGGAGCTTTCTGCAAATCGCTGCAGACCTGGATTATGCACGTTTTCATTTGGTGGTTGGAGTTTTTTAAGAGAGGGGTCTGGGGTAGTGACGGGCCCCGAGAGATCACAGGCCCATGTGTGACTGCACCTGCTGAACCTGCGATAGTTATGCCACTGACAAAAACATTAAACATTCACACTTTTCTTAATTCATGACACATTTCACAAGGGAAAATGAAAGAGAGGACTTTCCTGCAAGGAATTTCGCCCTTGTAGCGTGATGGGAGTGCTCAAGCGCGGAGTGTAGCGGGAGAGCAGGTGAATCACGCACTTTGGTCTATGAACGCTCTAAACACAGAGATTAGTTCCCACCAGGAACTGACATTCACAATCATGCACAACGAAACAGAGTACTCATGATTCGATGAGGTCTTCAGGTCTGGGCGAATGACTCAATGGCAGAGCAAAGAGGAAGCTCCCACTTCCTGTTAATATAGTGTGACATGCTCGTTCCCCATGATCTTGCATGTGACAGTACCCTCCCGACCAGGACCGACTCCAGACGGTCCAGGACGAGAGGATACCCGGCAACGGTAGTCCTGAATAAGAGCTGGGTCCAAGATGAACTGACCCGGAATCCAAGACCGTTCTCCCGGGCCGTAACTCTCCCAGTCGACAAGATACTGGGTGCCACGACCATGGCGTCGCGAGTCCAGGATCTGGCGGATGGTATAGGCAGGACCACTGTCAATAATCTGAGGTGGGGGAGGGTCTGGTGTGGGAGGAGCCAGGGGGGAGGTGAAAACAGGCTTGAACTGAGAGTGATGGAAAACAGGATGAATCTGTAGGGAGGCAGGCAGCTGAAGCCGAAAGGTGACAGGTTTAATCTGGTGAGTGATTCTGTATGGTCCAATAAACCTGGGTGAAAGTTTACGTGATTCAGTGCGGAGGTGAAGATTCTGAGTAGACAAGTAGACCCTGTCACCTTCCAGCTAACAAGAAAAATCAAATACAGAAAATGTGACTAAACAAGTATGTTTTCAGCTTGAACTTAGATTGAAGGCCGAATGTTGTATAGTATAGCATTCTAGAGCTTAGTGACTATATATGAGAATGCTCTTCCCCCTGATGAAGCTTTCATAATTCTGGGAACAAGTAAGTGGTCAGCACCTTGAGTGACCGTGGTGGTTCATAGTAAGACACAATATCACTATGGTAATCAGGTGCAAGACCGTTTAAGGCTTTATTTGTCATTAATAGAATTTTGTAGTCAATACGATATTTGATTGGAATCCACTGTAGTCTGGATGATATTGGACTAATGTGGTCAAATTTCCTGATACTAGTGAGGACTCTAGCTGCTGCAATCTGGACGAGTTGAAGCTTGTTTAGGTTATTGTTGGAGCAGCCTGACAGGAGGCTGTAACAATAATCGAGTCTAGAGGTAATAAAGGCATGGACAAGTTTTTCTGCATCGTTAAAGCTTAATAATAGTTAATCAGTGATGGGTTGAATTTGGTCCATGCTTCAAAATATCCAGATGAGTATATACTATTTGACAAATTAGCTAGTGCTAACTGCATCAATTAATTAATCTAACAGTGCATATCAGTTGCTTACTTGAGTTTACATATTTCAATGTCTAGTTAAACCCTCCAGTTATCTAATAATCTGTCATATCTTGGTGGCTGCTGTTTTTTAGCCGAATCCAGCATATTTCGTAGTGTTTCAATGAGCCTGTATGAGGCTAGATGGGCCTGTGAACAAAATAATAGGTTGTCATGTTTATATTACAGTACATGAATGTGAATATGAGTGGGTTTTGTCAGCAAAATAAAGAGCACCACTTGTTCTTTTAGGGAAAGTGACTGGAATAAAATATATTGTCACATCAGAGAGAGACAAAAGAGGTGATTTATATTATTTAAAATAGGATAACTTTATTCCACATCTACTGTCATGCACTTTCAGTGCCCTTATTCATCTTCATCATCCTTTTATGATACACTTTTTATTGAAATCCAGCTGAAACACAACTAACGGCCTGATGCACACACATTATTTCCAAACACACACTAACATGTTTGAGTCACTACTGTGCTGGAAACAGTCCACCATGTAAAAATAAATTCTGTTTAGCAGTGTTCAGAAACTCACTGATGATTAATATGGTAGATGAAGGCTCTTGAAATGTGCAGCAACAGATGGGTCATAGACTGTGTACAAATTACATACAAACAAACAACACCTAAGAAGGATGTACTCTTTTTTAGAAGTGAATACGTTCCAAGAGCAAACCCTAAATATGTCTCCAAATATGTTCCCAAAACACTTTAATTTCATTAAAAAATCTTACCCTTAAAGAAAATATAAAGGTAAACCCATATCCACAGTGTACAGTGCACAATGAATTCTCGCAGTGAATATTAATATTTAATTTAATATTGTTGATGAATAATTTTTGTTGACTAAAATGAGATTAGACGTTATTTCCTCCTGTTTAATCACATTTTAACTTATATTAATACTACTACTGAAAAAAGATCATATTAATAATATTAATAAAATGTTTTAGAATTATTTTGTAATATTTCTGTTTCCTGTTTCCAAACACAGCATTTTGATAAGCAGCCTTTCCCATTTTCATTCAAAAAAAGATCCTAAATTGTTTTGATTTAGTTGTGTAGATTACAGTGCCTGACAAATGTCTTGACCATGTTGTAGGAAAAACAAATATACAGTAACTTAAAAAGGCAAATAACTTTATTTTTTTAATCAATCGATTGTTACAGTATATTAATTTAATGCCAAGGGCTTTACCATTAATAACTGGGTGCAAAATGAATGATGTTCACTGCTTGTTAAAATCCATAACACCTGTTTTATGGACTTTTTACCAAGGCACCATGACTTTATGTTCTAATCTTATTGTAGCACATTTGTGTACATGTATAATTTTTACAATATTTTGTACATGACAAGCCTTTTGTCCAGGCAAAATCTGACCGTTCTTTCATAATTAAATGATACAAGAGTCTTCAACACTCATCAATCTCCACCCTCGCCAGTCCCGACAGGTTGCTCAGGGATGTCAGCTCTCGGCTGGGCTCGCCGGAGGTCCCATTTCTGCGCTCTTTGCTAGGGGCCATCAGTGGTCCGCGTATTATTGGTTGTAGGGTGAGTAGAAGGCAACTTTTTGGGGATGGTGTTGGAGGCAGCTTTTATTTAGATATTTAAGAACAATAAACAGACATCCACAGTGTTTAAAAATCTTTTTCTCCCTCTCTCTCTCCCACACACACACACCCACATTATCACATGCACAGACCATGTGACTAAACAAGGTCAAAGGAAATGAGCGTGTCACGGTATATAAACAGGAAGTGGAAGCTTCCTCTCTGCTCAGTCATTGAGTTCAGCTTGCCCGACCTGCAGAATTCTTCTCTTACGTGAGTACGTTCTGTTTGTGCAGGAGTGTGAATGTTGATTCCTGATGGGAGTCTTAATTGTTAGAGTAAGACTCCCTTGTTAAAAAGTTCACAGATAAACTGCATACGTAACAAGCTCTCTCGTGCCTATCTGTGTCTGAGCTCTTCCCTCAGGCTACATGGGTGAACTTAGCAAACGGTAAGTCTAGTGTTGTAGTACTCGAGACTGGTCTCGGACTCAAGACCGGTCTCGAGACCATTTTCTGCTTTCTTGGTCTTGTCTCGGTCTCGACCCTTCAAAGTCTCAGTCTTGACTCGGTCCTGGACAACAGTAGAAGGAGGAGGACTCGTCATTTAAGACCGAGTCCTCGCGACCAGTTTATTTTTATATGTTCATGGTAACAAAAAACTCCAACAATTATCCATCATTACAAATAAATTCAAATAAT
>JBBKCR010018979.1:0-12184 GCA_037577295.1 Ladigesia roloffi | reverse complement strand
ACACACACACACACACACACACACACACACACACACACACACACACACACACACACACACACACACACAGTCATTTTCTGGCTTCTTAGTAATTGACCTTTGGATAGTAATTATATGCAGTTTGTCTCAGTCAGCTCTCTCTCCTTCAGCAGCAAACAGCACACCCGTCATTAAATAAGTCCGATAATGATGCCTCTACCTATCCATCTGGCTTCTTCTCTAAAGAACACCCACTCTTCCAGACCCAATTCAAGTCTGGGCAAATATTATTTGCCTTCTCTCGTATAAAGCTTATAAAAGACATGTGCTGCTTAGGTACGTAAAATTGGGTTTTTCCAAATATACAGTACTAACAAACATGTAGCTCATCATACAAAGCTTATGAAGCACACAAAAATGTAAATCACCTAAACAATCACAAAATTAAATGGGTGCTCAGTCAAGAGTTTAGTTCTTATTACAAACATTTGGCAAAAACAAGACATATATTCGATATCATGCAGACTGGTAATAGGTCATTCTAACATGAACATGAAATAATGATACAGAGACATTTATTTCCATTTGCATATATGTGGGGTTTTTTTTATCAGTTCCAAATATACGTAAGTAATATGCAAGAAATATAATTTCATTTGCAAGACCACCCCTACAGGATATGGTAGAATGAGAAAAGACCACCCCTAACATTAACAGAAATACAACTGAGAAACGTGTTGGCAATAGGATACAGAATCTATGTGGTAGGAAACTGATACTTTGCAGCTGACAAATAGGACACATCTCGTACAAACCAATGATTAATTTGTAAAGAAGATCTCAAATTGTGTCCAAATAGCTAAACACTATGAATGACAATATAAACATTTAATTTCAAACACTTCAAACACACTATTCTAAAAAGATACACATACTGCAATGTATCCTGAGAAAAACCAGACTTATCTGGCAATCTAAATCCTCTAATGCCCTAAATGTTGCCATTAATTTCCACAAACTAAAAGTCCATAAATCAGAATACAAAACACCATCCAAAATGGAGTATTTTGTTTTAAATGAATCCACTAACAATATATATTTTTTACAGCTTTGGAAACCTGTAAAAAATGTGATTTTCATGCATATTATAGAAAATCTGACATAAAATCTGATGATTTAATTAGTAGCCCTTCTAAAGTTTAACTAATTTTGCCAAATATCCCCCGGTTTGAACTGTTGCTAGCGTAGAGGCTGAAGTATCTGATACAAAACAAAAAAAACCCAAAATATATGATCAAACATAATAGCTGTGTAACCACACAAAGATAAAGGCCTTCAACACTGAGCAATATGCCATGTCCTAAAGTATGTTTGCTTTCTAATTTAACTGTTAATCTTTGGTGGAATCCCCATCCATAAGTACACAAAACAGAATGTACTTTGCAATTCTACAATAAAACATCAAATATTATACACAACAGCAAGCCTAAAATATAAACTGCAGACTGCATTAAGACATTGCCCTCGCTCAATTAAGACTGCCTCATGTGAAGCGCAAACAGTATTGTCTTAACCTACAGTTCACAGCCTTTAAACTGTAATCTCGCCGGGTGAGGCCTAACAAGCTCCAGGACAACAAAAGTCTGGTTCTCAACCCAGTTCATTTCACAGCAATTGTGCTCTTCAAACAAAGGTATATTTGTCATGTAAACACACTTACATTTAATCCCAGGGTTTAGTTTGCACTGGGTTAGGATAGTCGCCAGGCCAGTCTAGCCCTGCTCTCTGTACCTGGTCCCCTATCTGTTCTCTGCACACTGAGAATGTACAAACTTTAAGGTTGACAAATTTTTTGAGTAATGTTGGCAATGATCTCACTCATACTAATGATTAAACTGTCAAAAGAACATAAAATCTTACAAATTTAGACACTATTAAACAGTACTAGCGTGAAAAGGGCAACGTTAGATTCAGGCAACCTAACGCACACATAAACTCTACTCTGTGTTTTCAACATATTCTGCACTGAAAACGCTCCATGATATTGGAGTTAATTTATGCCCCATTTTTAGGTAATTTCAAATAATTTTCTGTACTTGTGAGACAGAATTTGAAATGTATTTATTGTTTTTTTTTTAATCATTCAAGCTTCTAAGCCAAGTCAATGATGCAATACATTTCACAGCTCAATGTAGAATTTAGACATTCAAGTAGCGTTTCGTTGCCGGGCAACATAGTGCTATGTTTGGTAAAAAGTACAATACAGTGGTAAAATGTCACATGATTGTTGTGCTCGTTATTTGAAGATTATATAAGATCTATTATATCAATAATATAATATCAAGAAAATATCAAGATTAAGCTCATTTAAAAAAACTACTGGTTTGCTAGGCTCCGCCCCTTCAGTGTACTCACTGTTATTACAGCAAACAATGGCTCTAATATACAAGCTAGTGCAACTCTAGTTTGAGTATTCATTGTCTAGATTTCTGTGTTCAGAAAACTCTCATGCCCTCGTGCCACCAAAACAGCTTTAGGTAGATGCCAAAATAACATGCACATGATGGCAGGACCCAAGGTTTCCCAGCAGAACAGTTCCCAGATGATCACACTGCCTTCACTGGCTTCTCTTGTTCCCATAGGACAGCAACACACACCCTGTCAGGCCACATTTCCCCACTGATCCACAACTGTATGCTTCGATGAACTGTATGCTGTGACATATTTCTATGGGGTGGTGGTTGCCTAGTGGGTAGGGCACTTGCCTTTGTTCATGGGTTCAAATCCATCCTTCAAAAGAGGACCACTTGTTTCCAGAGCAAGACTCTTAACCCCAAGTTGCTCCAGGGAGACTGCCCCCTGTAGTTAGGGGATGGAAGTCGCTTTGGATAAAAGCACCTGCTAAATAACATAAATGTATAGAACCAGGTGGGCCAGCCTTTGTTGCACATGCACATCAGTGAGCTCTGGGCGCCAATGGACCTTCTCCGGGTACTGTCCACTTCTAACAACAAACATCCCACAAGATCTGACAGTCTCACAGTCTAGCTATCACACTTTCACACAGTAAAAGAAAAATGGTTGCCGATGCTACACTAAAAAGAGTAAACCCAGAAAATATACTGCTCAAACAAAAACACAGACTTAAACATGTACCACCAGAAGGACACGCTCATTAATGCAACGCACTGTTTTTTGAAACAAAATTTAGTAACGCTCATCCAGCCATATTAGATGTGAAAGAACACCTAAGACAGGTCAGTCTAGGTCATATGAGATCATATTTGTAGCCTATTCTTGCCACTGGCCTGAGACCATTTCTATCATCTTTTCATGTCACTGTTTTTATCATCTGTTGGTGGCTTTGTTCTCAGACTAACTCCCCGTCCTCTTTATCTTCCACATCAACACAATTCTGTTCTGACAGCACACAGAACCAGTGTCTCAGTCTCCAGAGGAATCTTCATACTGTCCTTTCATTGAAGGGGTCAACATCCAGGGCTTTGACTGCTTTGAATGGCAAAAGCGCAGTCAAATTTTGAGGGTGATTTGCTAGAGACAGATTAAACTCAAGCTTATAGTGTGACAATGCAATAAAGTCTGACAGTAAGTGCAATTTATGTCCAGTAAAGACTTTCTCTGGCCTTTAACCCGTTAAACTTCAGGGTTTATCTTAAGAAGAAGAGACAATAGTGTAAGGTCCAAATACTGTCCTATGCTATAGAAGCTAAATGTATATTTAACACTGTTGGGTTACTGGTTTGATGTGAACCTTGAAAACGTAAATGTCCACGTTTCACAAAGTATCGTACCCTATTTCTCAAACATTTCTGTGTAAATCATTTTAAATAATGCTCAGAGGCAATGCATGTCAATCTAAACCCACAGTTTGCATTTTCATCATCAGCTTGCCTGTGATTTGTTTATTCACCTTTCTCTCTCTTTCTTTTTTGGAATTAAAGGAAAAAGGAGGTAAGGGCAAGAGAAGTATTTGATTTACTAAGCATTTTAAAAGCGAACTAAAATGACACATATACACTTCAAGCCTAGACCTGGTGTAAAATGATCAATTACAACTGAACCATTGCAATAAACTGGTCCTTAAGTTTCAGCTCATATACAAACTAACTTGCAAAGCAATGAACTGTGAGATGCAAGATGCAATTATGTCTTATTTGCTTGTGATTGACGTCACCATAGGAAACAAAACAGATAAGTACGACTTTGAGCTTCTTTCTCAAGTCCCCTTTAGGCAAACAGTAGGATGTCTAGAGCCCATTCTTATCTTTGCCTTTGCCTACTAAGCAAATGTTTTTAGCTCGGTACTCAAGATCATTTTACACTCTCTCTGAGTTCATGTTTTATTTGGCATTAAACGTTTTGCCATAATATCCAAATGTTTATGTTGTTATTACTGTATGTAAATTTACACTTTCTATCACAAGATCTCAGTTTACACTTTTTATTACTGAGTTTACAACTTTTACAGTCTTCAGAAATAAAGTGTTTTAGTACAACTTCTGAATTGACCCTGATTATACGAGATCTAATTTTAAACCTTATAGTAATTCTCCAAAATGAACACACTTTAGTACATCTTCTGTGTCTGCAATTTTTAGTAAATGATGTGAGTTTATGCTTTCACAGCAAGACACAAGTTTACAATTTTTATTATATCTACTCTGTTTACACATATATTTTTCATTTAAAATTGTCCATAGGTTTTTGCTTGTAGTGCAGTACAAATGTATACTTGAGTGTATGTTTTTTATATATTTTTACAGTGTGTAGCTGAGAGTTTATATCAGTAGTGATGAAATTAAATACAATACTGTTTTGAGGTGTATAGACTTCTTTATTTGTGCATTTACTGTATCAGCAGAGAGTTTAAATTCAATGCTGTTTTGAAGCGTATAGGCTTCTTTACTTCAATCTTTGGTGTGTCAGGAGAAAGTTTAAATTCAAAGCTGTTCTTTATTTTAGCTCTACTTTACATAAACAAAAATGTGGTTTCTAGGCAGGTCTCAATATTTGAAAAAGTAAGCACCTGTTGTATAGGTTGTATTAAAAGTCCAAAGTATCAGCTCTCTAATATCAAATATATATTTAAAAGTCAAAAGTATCAGCTCTCTTATAAAAATTATATATTAATTAACATAAACTTTACCTGTGCAGCCGATCACGTTCCCGTCGTAGTGTATGAGGAGAAGCGCGAGGACACCGAGTCCTCCCTGCCGCGAGACGCATCACCACGCCCCCTTATCAGCTTTAAAAATTCTGATTGGTCACAACTTGGATCCTATAACCCGTCCCATAGCCCCGCCCTCCAGGGAAACAACTGCTAGGTGAGCGTTCCTCGAAAGTCAATGGCAACGCTGGGAGAGCTCAGCAACTCCGAGTCAGTGTTGTTTATCATTCTGATCTCCCATTAGAGAGGTCTTTCAGGGAGCTGGAATAAAAATGTGAGTTTTACTACCACATTGGCAAACTCCTCACGTGACTATTACATCAACAGGGTCTTTAATGACATTGCATTGAAATACATAGATATTAATATGGATTTGGTAGCCCCCTTTGCAGTTAAATCAACTCTTCTTGGAAGGCTTTCCATAATAAGTTTTTGTAGGAATTTGTGCCCATTCAACATTTAGAGCATTTATGGGTTGATTGGGTCTGTGTGCGCCAGTCAAGTTCTTCCTGAAGCTTGCTTTGTTCACTGGGTCACAGTCATGCTGGAATAGAAAACGTTCTTCCACAGACTGTGTCCACAAATTTGAAAGCATTGTGTATCTAAAATGCATTGGTATACTGAAGCATTAACAGTGTCCTTCACAGGAAGTAAGGGGTGTATCCTCAAACATGAATTAAAAGCATGGCATTTTGTTTTTTCACAAAAGAAATCCAGAGTTTTAAGTAGTCTTTTGAAGCCAGTGGTCATCATGCCTCCGCCTGGTGGCCTACTTTCCTGCACACTTCAGTTCTAGCCTGTGTCTAACATGTTGCCTTTCTTGAATAACACAAAACTGTGATTCAGCCATTCAAAACCTCTGAGGAAGCTGATGACAGGGTGCAAGTCAGGCAGGCAGGCTGTAGTTGAAACTCGTCTCTCTGAAGGGTAGATTTTCAGGGTCACTGGTCATATCTATATATTTACCTAATTAACTCAATATTTTTTACTGAAAACCAAGGCTGCCAATAATCAGAGGAGCAATATAAAGACCAAAACTTTTCTGAATCTACTCCACCAGTATGATACGACTGGAGTGAAATCACTCAGTAGAAATTTAGATATACCTCTTGTCGTATTTTGTTATTGTGTTGACATTTTTATTCAGTCAAAATCATACAAAAACACTAAAACACACCCAAAATAAAATTAATACATCCTAAAATGATGTAAAACTGTCCACAAAAGTATAAATACATAAATTGTAGCACCATTTAAGAAGAACAATTTTGCTCCTTTAATTATAGATCCAGTGGCTCTAACACAAGAACAAGAGTGATAACAGTTTTATTTAATAAATTATAGCCAGTGGTGTCACTGTAAATCTGATGTGCATCTGTACACGACAGAATCCAGCCTCATCCAGGACTGCTCAGTCATACAGGTCTCGAAGCATTGCACTTCTGTAGAAAAAGACCATTGAATATTGTGTTAATGTAGATGAATAACAGGCTAATTATAAACAGAGCAAGCATTTATCAAAAACATTGTATAAGCCCTGTGAGATGCACAAAAGTGAATGATAATATTATTTATGAAGTGGAATATACTTGGGTCTCTAAAAGACACATTCAAGCTATAAGTTCATAGAAATATACACATAGAACAGATGGAGCTACAGATTTTTAGTTGGGCAGTTTAGCAACATAAAGTTCACATACCTCTCATTTTAAAGTAGTCTGTCAACCGTGGCATGTGTGATATATACATATATACATATATCTCAACAATAAGCACCACACATCTACAGTTGGAAATGAAATTATTTATACCTTTCATACAAATTTTTACTCAGTTACTTAGTTAATATTGGACATGCCACTTTTTGTTCAAATGTAAATAAAAGCTAAGAATATTTTTGTCCACAATGATGCCTCTTGTACACCTGTGTCATTTACAGTCAAGAAGAAACTTGCTTGTAACTAGGCCAAAATTACTAAATCAAAACTTGACAGGGGTAGGAATAATTTCATTTGCGACTGTATATGATTCCCCTTTGAGTTATAAAATATAGACTTGTTATAGACACTGTTGTTTATAAATAAATGAACAGCAAAAGTACGGCTATGTGACATGCATTTATATAGCTGTATGGCTTGCAATGAAACCATATAAGCAAGTCTACTTGTTAGCTATGTTAACCTTGTAGTTCTGATGAAAAATATATATATAAAAACTTTGGCCATCAAATAAGTTTTGGCTGATTGACTAAAATTGGGAAATTTGATTCTTTGCAATACTATTGCGTTAACGTGAGTGTGAGCTGCCTGTACCTGTTGGGCGAGTGTTCAGTCAGCTGGTGCTCTGGTGAGGCATGAAAGGAGCGCTCGGGGGACCAGGATGTGTGAGGACTGAGGGAGCGACGTGAAGGTGAGGTGGAGCGTAGTGTGGAGGACATAAGAGGAGAGCGCAGAGATGAGGAGAGGCCAAGCCTGCGCAACTCCTGCACTGCACGCTCCCTGAGAGAGTGATAGAGAGAGTGAGAAGGAGGTTTAGGTTAGAAACAAGCAATAGTCAGTTTAAACTGTTGTGAAATTGACCTGCCATAGAGACTATTGACATCAATCAGCCTGAGGGGAAACTACCAAAAACTCGGAGAGATATTTTCTGATTGATCGCACAATTTATATTGTTTTTTCATTTGTACACATTTGAGCAGCAAAAGCTTTTAACATGTATATCGTTTAATGGAACTTATAGTTTAATTTAATTTATTTTCGCACAATTGACAACATTTTCTTTTTCATCTATTTCTGCTTCTATGAAAAGTTGTTGAATGAATTGAGATGCACTAATATTAAACTTGATCAGTGACTCACATCCCCAGGAGTGTAGCACTGTCCACTGTTAACTATTTAATTATGTTCATTCTTACTGCCTTACATCATTATCTAAACAATCTGTATTTGGGTCCACACTTGAAGCCCTCACTCTCATATTAGTTTCATTGTATAGCAGTTGCTAAATAATTAATAGTGTTCAGAATACAATTAGAATAGCAATAATGCAATAGTATCCCCTAAAGAGGTATTTTATGGCTCATTGACACTTTATTCGGAGCAAGGCAAGTCAAAACGCAGTCACAAACAAAATTCAGACCATAACGCCTGACTTTACAAAGAATTATGTAAAGAAGTGTAATGGTGAGGAGCTTCAAATGGTTCTCTCACCTTTCAAAGCGCTCAGTAGACAGTTGCCTCCTGGTGGCCTCCAGGTCAGCCTCCAGCTGTGAGGATCGAGTCCTTAACTGAGCCATCTCTCTGCTATGTGTGCTCCTGAGAACAGCACAATAGAACCGAACACGGATCTCAAACTTCGAAACTCACAGCCCACAAGTGAAAGCAAAAGCACTGATGGCCCAGAAGAAGACTTAACTGACCTAACCAATATATCTAATTTAGCCTACTGAGTTTCTGATCATTGAATATAACACCAATGATATTAGAAATGTTTTTTTTAGCCGTATATCCATAACATATTACATTCAAATAGAGAAAGGATTGTACATTGAACTTATACTTAACACATTCATCCTTAATCTAAATCTGTTATATTCAGAATTATGTTTGGTTGAAAGTCTATATGTTGCAATAAAGTTGAGTTAGTATTTTCATAAATGCCCTCCTAGCAGTATCACAGAATTTAATCAGTTTATCGTTATACTGATAGCTTTAAAATAATTTCAAACAGACATTGTGTCAAACATATACATATAGTGTAGAAATAAATGCTAGTTGCATTATAATTTTAATGCAAAAATGACTCTTTATATAATAAAATAGAATAGAGACAAATTTGCTCTAAAACTAACATAACAGTTTTCTCAAGACTATTTTTTATTATGTGACCCAAGTAAGGTCTGAATGGAAGGGGGGGGGATTTGCTGACAAATAGCTTAGGGGGGCAATGCCTTCGAATGCCTGCACTGGAATGGAGTATCTATTCCCGAAGGAGAGCCTGGGACCGGGGGGCGGTGTATCTGCTCCCGAATGCAAACGTGTACTGGGGGTGTGGAATAAAAATAAGTTTTGTCCGAATAACGTATTCGGAAAACAAACCACGTTATTTGTGCATTTCTGAATACCGTATTCAGATTCGGCTCCACTCCTAGTATGTATGTATGTGTCTGTGTGCATGTGCACACTTACGCCTTGCTGTCGGCCACAGTCAGTTTGTCTCTGAGCAGGTGAATCTCAGTGAGCTTCTCCTGAGAGCTGAGCTGCCTCTGCAACTCTTTCTCCCTCGTGCTGGTCAGCATGGCCTCCAGACTGCGCGCCGACGCCCTTTCATTTACCAGCTGATTTCTGAGGAGCTCCAACTCAGAACGACATTCATCCAGCTCCTGCTTTAGCTATAATCAACAACATCACACATATAAACCCAAGAGCCTATCCCAGCTGCTACAGGCAAGTGGTACGCCCTGGACAGTCGCCAGCGCGTCGCAGGGCCACTCATTCACAATCACAGTCACACCTAGGGGCAATTTAGTGTGCTCAATCAGCCTATCCCCCAATCACTACTGTTTTTGATGGTGGGAGGAAACCGGAGTTCCCGGAGGAAACCCACACGGTCACGGGGAGAACATGCAAACTCCACACAGAAAGACCCTGTGCCCGACCCGGGAGTCGAACCCAGGACCTTCTTGCTGTGAGGCAACATCGCTAACACCTGCACAACCGTGTTACCCCAGTTTTCAACCCCCCAACTCATCAGCATTTGGACGTTGTTTATGTTATGTATAATTGGACACCTAAAACAGTGGGGTATAAATAGCACAGCAATGACAACCTGTGTAAGTTATATAGTGCTAAATAAACTGAGACCCTGCAAATATATATACATTCATTGCCTATAAGCTGACACACAAACAACCATGTATGTCACAGTATTTGTGTAAGCGTGCTGACTTCTGCAGTACATACTGTATCTTTGTCCGTGTCCAGTTTGACACAAAGGTCCCGGATGTTCTCCAGGTCATGGTTTGCTTGTGAGTGCTCATCTTGGGCCTGTCGCAAGTCCTCCTTCAGCTGCGCCAGATCAGTAGTGCAGCTTCGCTCAGCATCAAGAGCCTCCCAAGGATACATACATACATGATATAAATCTCATTTGCATTATATACATCTCAAATCCTACATTCAGCATAAAAGTCCTCTGCGAGACAAGACAAACACAACAAGCCAGTGACTGAACAAGAGAAAAATCACCAAACGACAGTAAAAATAACTCAAGATTGGTTGAGGGTGCCTGCATGGCATAGACAATAATCTGATTTGCATCCTATTAAAACAAAGTCACAGAGGCCCTCATAACCTTGGGGAATTGATGATGTTAACTACGGAAAATTAATGGATACAATTTCAACAAAGCTAAATAATTATTACTATAGATTCTTTAATGCTTATTTCCTCAAAAACAGTGTTTTCAAACAACAGTGTTGCAATTACCAATATTATTATTATTAGTGTCTGAATAATTTGTTTTAGTGTATAATTACATAGTATTTGTATAATTTAAAAGTAAGAACTTGTGTATAGATTTGTATATTTGTGTGTATAGAGTAGAGTAGAGTACATGTACACGCAGTCTCCATTGAATCTAATCTTTTGTTATCATTATTTCCATAAATGATTGCTTAAACCACAGATTAGATTGACAGATACTAAGCATCCAAAGAAACTGTGAGCTCAACTAAAGCAGAAGCACCTCTTGCAGGCTCTTCTCCAGGCTCTCCACTCGGTCTTTGAGTCTGCGTTTCTCTGAGTCGGAGGTGCGGAGCTGCAGCTGTAGGTCAGTGACGCTGCTCTCAGACTGCCTGGCTCGATCCTCCCAGTTGTCAGCCTGCACAGACAACCTCTGCCGATACTCCTGAAGCTCCCTGCACTCACGCTCCTGCATGAGGGTTTCATAATCTTAAAATTATGTCTATTAAAATGGACTGAAATTGTTTATACATTCATTTACACACATCACCATCCAAAAGTTGGTGTTCACTGCTTTTGAAAATGGAAAGAAAACATTTTTTACCTGTAGAGCCTCATGAATAAAGTTTAATAAAATTTACATCCAGAATGTCTCGTATTTGGCGACCAAATCTCAAAGCAGATAAACTGGTACTAAATCATTAAGGTATATTATTTTAGTCACTCTTTACCAGTTCTGAAAAAATAATTGCAATTTCCATTAAAAAGTGCTATTGTGAAATTATTAGGGAATCACTCTTATTACTACGGTCATTTTTCCACTGCATCATCAAAAACAAGAACTGACCCAAACAAGAACAAACTTATTTTCCATGGTATTATAACAGCTTAACACTAGTGTCGCCGATATGAGATAATCTACTGTGCCTTTCAGGAATGTTTACAACTCTAAAGAATCATGAGTTAAATAAAAGTGCCCTTTCTCTGTCAAATTCGTTCTCGTTCTGTGGAGGCTATAGTGAAAGCTAGCAGCATAGATTTAGCTTCCTATGTAGCTTATCACAGCATATTGGTTTGATAGTGATCGATGCAAACACACCATTCTAATTTACATTCTGGTGTACACATAGTGTAGTCATGTAATAGTGACTGTCTTCACCTGAAAGAGTATAAGTTTGCTAAATTGTTTCAACTGCAAGTGTTGCCATTAAAATCCAATCTGAAACAGGTACTTTTTGCTTCTAACAAAGTTTCTAGTATTTGCACAATGGAAAAACAGCCTACAAGTGCTTAAAAAAAGTGAAGTAGTGGAAAATCTGCCTATTAGGGATGAGTCGTTTCAGCCGAGTATCCGGTACGGATAAAGCACTTTTGATGAGTACGAGTATCATACGAGTAATACGTGTTAATATCTGTGCTCGGATTGAATAATAATTCTCATTGGGTAGCTGACTGTGTCTGCGTGCAGTGGCGTCTGTCAGCGCACTGAGTGACACTTTCTTGCTGAGTGACACTTTCTTGCTGTATTTTATAAAAAAAATTAAGGTAGTTGTGGTAT
>JBBKCR010018948.1:0-12186 GCA_037577295.1 Ladigesia roloffi | reverse complement strand
ATAGTTTTCTAATCAGCAATAAATATAACAATTTCTGATCAATACATATCCATTGCATGCTTAAAATAACATACAAGATAAAGACCCGCCCATTTCAAGACAACTCGACCCACTTCCTGTGTAAATCCCGCCCACTTCCGGGATAGGCCCCGCCCCGTCCGAGTACAGATACAGATACAGATAATTAATTTGTTTAACAGATACAGATACAGATACAGATACAGATAATGCTGTACTCGCTCATCCCTAGACAGAATCATATGGTGAAACAGCTCCCTCTCTGGAAGTTCCCCCAGATGTTCGAGGTGTCATGCATCCTGCTGAGCTTGGAGTGATGTTTCTGTGTCATGTGGAACCAAATTGATCATTTTAAACATTTTATAATATAAACCACAACTGCAAACAGAAACGAACAGAAAAAAAAGATCTTTGAACCCCAGAGAACTTTCAGCATAGTCTCCGCCCACAAGTGGGTGGGAAAAAAGCACAGAGGGAGGGGCGCGGAGAGAGAAAGAGCAGCATCCTGCCAGTGTGTAGGAGCATTAACACCCATTCTTGACTGTTTTACCCCATTTTTATTCTGACATTATTAATATACTTTCAGCCCAAAGGGTTAACCATTGGATAAACTGATCCTAAAATCAACATGGACATTTACAACTTGTAAAAAACATTGTCATGTTTTATTCGAAGCTTCTAACAGATCATTTGCTGTGAGTTCTAATGCTTAAACAGAAATGTCATCTTTTTTTCATGGATAATACCATCACTGAGATATCAGGAAGTTTGGACACGAATTGTACCATTCTAGAAAAAACTGATATATAAAAAATACATAAATCGCAGAGACAAATTCAGGGCAGCGTAAGGAAAATTAATACTTAAAATTCCATTTTTTCTGACATAAACTATATTGCAATCATCAGCATTGCATATACAAATCACAGGAGGCCTATTTAGATGCACAGGTGGGTGTGGACAGTATATAAAATGGCTCGACTTGAGTTGCTATCGCAGCATTAAAGTCCAATCTGCCAGACTACATGAGATCTTTTTCCCACAAGCCACTGTCCTCACACATCCACGCAACGTGTGAACTGACTCAACTTTCCACCTTTGCACTTAACACATCACTTCTTTATGATGCACATGCAGTTACATGCACAAACACATCCATGATACTGTACTGTCTCAAAAATTATGCATTTTTATAGACTGACTGTATATTTGTATCGAACCATTTGACTTCCACTTGACTGCTCATAAAAATGGCACAACTTTTGGATGGTATAAATTACCATTATTATTAATTTTATTATTATTTTATTTATTTAACTTTTTTATTTAAAGGCGCACTCAAGCACACATTACATACAACAAAAACAGATCATAAAATTGGGGGGAAAAGCAAAGGAAGACAATAAAACAATAAAAATGTCAATGAGAGAACATGGCATATATGAAATAACAGAAGTATAAGATGAAGAATGCAGTCTGAAATTAATTTCATGATGAATTGCACATTTTAATATTTTTCTTTATAGTTTATTAATACAGGGGGTCCTCGTGTTAGGACACATTTCCGTTCCTATGACAGTGATTTTGAAAGCTGAAACACACACTAGCTTGAGTCAGTTAGCTATTCTAACACAGCAGTAAAATCATCTAGAATATAAAAATACAAATAAGACACAGTAAAAGCACATACATACTCTGATACTCTGTATTGTACTGGAGGTTGCATTCTTCCACCAAGTGCAACTACTAAGTAACCATTTCAACACTTGAATTTGAAGGGTTTTTGGGGAAAACTGTGAATTCCCTTTTAAACAGAGCCAGTCATGAACTTTGAGACTCTTGGGTGTCGTACTGGTGGATTTAGGGCAACAAAACAGCCCCAAACTGACACCACTGAGTTTTAATTATGGGATGTGATTCTTATGCTGGAATGCAGTGTTTGGTTTTCTCATTTCGAACACCAATTTCAGATTTGGCTTCTGGTCTTCTGGTGGTCATGAACATTTTAAACAGGCAGAAGTTTTCTTGGCTTCCCATTTTTCCCTCATTCTGTACATACAATTGTTCAGTGTTTGCTTGATGAAGGACTCATGGACATTGACATTATCCAGTACAGGAGACGCCTGTGGAGACTTGGGCATTACCCTGGGGTTCTTAATGATCTGGAAAGTTCTTAAAGTGGTTTTTGTTGGAAGACCTCTCCTTGGAAGAGTAACAGAGAGGTGCTAAACTTTCTGTTCGCAGACTTTCTACAAGATGATGGATTTGTGAAATCCAAACTCTCCTAAATTATTCTGCCTGAAAAGCGTCGGCAGCTGTACTTCAGAAACCTCCTTCAATTGAGGCATGGCGAGCCAGAATAAATGCGTGTGCTTAACTCCAGATTTCGATAGAAACGAAAGGGTTCATTCACACCCAGAATTGATGTTCAGACTCAGAAACAATCTTGTAACCTTTTTCAGTAAAATTATTTATCGAGTTACCCTTGCAATGAGAAGGAAATGGGTTTGAATCCCAGGACTGCCACTGGCACCAATGAATGGCACCAATGCCCTTCCTCTGGGATCAATATCGCATTAAAAAAAATACAAAAAGATTTCAAATGAGTGGGTTATCGTTATGCTAACGTAAGGTCTTATCAGATTTTCAGTATTAATTTATGAACAAATTAAGAGAATTTGAAATGGTTCAGAAATGCAACTGCTGCTCCCCCCACCCACCCCCACAATCACTTAAATTCAAAAATGTTCTTTATTCAAACGTACAAGTATAAAATTGTAAAAAGTAAAAAAGTACAGTTAAAAATACATTATAATGAAACTGGCCTTTTTCATTAAAACAATACATCTGACTGGCCTGAGAAAGAGAATCGCATTCCTGGCCAGTAAAATTGATCACAAATTCTTTAAGTGTCTTCATTAAAATGTAAAGAATAAATAGAATGTTCTATGCCTTGTAAATTAGCTAAGTTAATGGAGTGAGTTAATTACAATACTTCCAAATGAACACGTGCTAATGAAGTACAATTGCTCAAAGTCGCTTATTTTCATTTGAAATCTTAAATCCATTCTCTATATTTCTTACACCGTTGACTGTGAATAAAAGAAACTTATTCAAAGTTTCATTTCTTAAAGTGGCATATTGACTTTGTTTTTGTTGCTTCGTTTAATCCCTGTGGTTCCGTTTAATTAGAGTAAACTCTGTTATCAGTTTGAGGAACACAAAAATGAATAACAACATAATCCACCTCAGGGATTTTCTGATGCCAATCTCAGTTCTGATAACAAGTCTATGCCACGCTGGAGATACTTCAGCACCTGTCAGATGGCGTCCGTATCGCTTTCAAGAGAAATTCTGACCGATGTGGAGAAAGCCAAGAGTGTAAAGGACAGACGGAAGCTTTTGAAGTTCAAAGGGACGACATGAGTCCAGTTCAAAGGCAGAGACCCAGCTGCTCGATGTGGAGATACAATACTGATCCAAATGGCAGTGATACTGAAACAGACAGAACCTGGCGAGTGTTCCTTATCACACCACAAAGAGGGCTGAAGAATGGTGATATCAAAAGTCAGAAAAGGGGAATAAGCTTGCATACCCAACTAGAAGCATTTCTGAGAGAAAATGCCAAGTGTGATTGTGCGATTTCTATAAAACCAGTGTTTGGAGACACAAATTTGTTTACAAAAAATGCTCAAACTGTGCACTTGTGGATCCAATTATATGCAGATAATGCTGTTTTGGAATTTCTAATTCTAGCTTTAAAACTAAATTTCACTGAAAATAAATAATTAAAATGATACACTTTGTTTTTTACCTTATCTCGAATTCTGAAGCTAGTCCTAGAGTTCCTTACTGTAAATGTCTTTTCACTGTTTGACACATTTAATCTGGATCAGGATTTGTGATTCTAGCCTTACTGGAAATTCAGATGAAATATAATCTAATCTGAGATTAAAATGTATATGTCGAGATGGATCTGTGAAAAAGTCAGACTCTCATACACATCAGATTTGAAATGCTTACTGTGTTCCTTTTGTGAGTGTAAACAAGCTTGGAGCAGGTGAAAGGTTCATGCGAGGTCAGATGTTCTCTGAGGGCTGCTGTACGCTGACCACAGGGTTTTTTGGCAAGACTGGTCATCCTGGTTGCTTCTGCTACAGGTCCACATGCATGAACAAGCTCATACGCTCACATTCACCAGAAGCACTTCTTCACAGTCTCCAGCAAATGTCACATTCTACAACAAACACAGTACAAACCACATTCTGCAATATTCCAGGATAATTAACATTCCCTAGAATAATTTACAGTTTACAAGCCACAAAATGACTCCTAACCCCAATAGGAACTCACATTCTCTAGAAGAGATCACACCCTCCCTAAAAAACCCACACTACCCAGAAGAACTCACACCCTCCATAAAAAACCCACACTATCCAGAAGAACTCACACTCTCCAGAAGAACCCACATTCTCCAGAAGAACTCACATCCTCCAGAAGAACCCACATTCTCCAGTAGAACTCACATCCTCCAGAAGAACCCACATTCTCCAGAAGAACCCACACTATCCAGAAGAACCCACACTATCCAGAAGAACTCACAATCTCCAGAAGAACTCACACTCTCCAGAAGAACACACTCTACAGAAGAACTCACATTTTCCAGAAGAACCCACACTCTCCAGAAGAACCCACACTTTCCAGAAGAACCCACACTCTCCAGAAGAACTCACACTCTCCCGAAGAACCCACAATCTCCAGAAGAACCCATACTCCCCAGAAGAACCCACATTCTCCAGAAAAACTCACGCTCATGAGAAGAACCCACACTCTCCAGAAGAGCTCACATTCTCCAGAAGACCTCACACTTTTCAGAAGAATTCAAACTCTCCAGAAGAAATTATATTCTCCAGAATAATTCATATTCCCCAAAAGAACCCATACTATTTTGTACAACTCGTTCTCCAGAAGAACCTCATTCCCTTGAAAAACATAAATTCTCCAGAAGAACCATATTCCCTTGAAAATATAAATTCTCCAGAAGAAACATATTCCCTTGAAAAAGTATTAATAGAAGAACTCCAGAAGAACTCATAACCTCCCACCGAAGAAATCCCATTCTCCAGAAAAATCCATACAAATTAGAACCACTTGTCTCCAGAAGAACCCATGCTATTCAGATCCATTTATCTCCAGAAGACTCGTACTCTCCAAAAGAACTCATGGTCCCTTGAAGAACCCACACTATCCAGAGAGACTTCTTCTCTGGAAGGCTTTTATAAACCTTTCTACAGATCACAGGATATCAGAATATTCTGGATGTATTTATTGTGTATTTAGTACAGATACATTTCAAAGTATATTCAGAGAAGGTTTATTTTGACTTCACATTACATTTTATATCATTCTTGTATTTGTATCTCTGAGGATTCCTAGCAGTTTCCTCCAGGATCAATTTCTGATTCTGATTCTGAAATGACAAGTTGTTCGTGAAGGTCACATGACGACATCGGAAAGCCTTTTTCTCTTTCAATTCTCTTCCATGTACAGACATACACAGGAGACACAATTCAGAGCAGCATGCTTTAAGAAATGCAATCATACACACAGACCAAAACCATCATGTAATCATCATCCCAACAGCTTTGGAGAAGGAGGGAGAAGAAAAATAAACAAATTCTTTCTTTACGCCCACATTCACTCTGCTGAGCATCTGCTCTCCTAAAGGTGTTTAATTATAGTCTGGATGGAATCCAAGCATAAGAGATTTTCTGTCTGGTGTACAGGAACGAACATATAGTTATACCTTCAAAGCCACTCTACACACAATCCACAAATGTCTGAACCACAGTATTTCTGCATGAAAAGAGACTTTATTGATAAAACATCTTCCTTTCATATCTTCATTGGGGTAAGTAGGTCATTTTTCATGCTAACGAGTAAGATAAGAGTTTCTGAAGGTGGAAACTGACCTGGGATCAGAGTGCAGGGGCCAATACAGCCCACACATTCAAATTCATTTTACAGTTGTATATGTTATGTTTCCATTACTTGACGTGACATTTGGAGACATCAAAAGCAAAAGACTCTAAAAGGTATCTCCGTCAAAAATGAGATAACGATGTTGAGTGAATGCTCTCCACATGATATATATGTAAAGCAAATCATTTCGCTTAAAAAAAACAATAAATACCTCTCTCTGAAACATTGATATGTTGGCAGAATTCCTAAAAGGCAGTTTCCATTTGGCAGCAAAAGCCTTTATGTTCCAAGAACGAATCAGAACGCAAGATTGGATCATGTGACACCTTGTTGAGGAACCACTGTTTTTGTAAACAGCACAGATAATGACTGAGCTAACTGAGGTAAATCCAGACTGAGGTCAATCTAGACTAGGCATACTCCAGTCAGGATTTTTGCCACCAACACCAAGTACCGATTTTTATCTAGGTGATCAGCTGATACGAATGCCGATTCTGATGCTTCATGTTTTTATGTAAACACTCTGATTGCCATTATATTTTTTCAGATAAAGTAACACTATAAATGTTGCCTTGGTAATATTTTTGTTCTATTTTCACAGTAGTATATCTAATGTAATTATTGTTTTAACGGAGTACTAAGTAATCACAAATAAGTATTTATTATACAGTGAACAATTTAATATACCTTTACAGTGGGGTTCTTAAGTGCGAATGAGGTTCATTTTATTAAATGTTTTGGAAAATGCAAATTGAAACAAACGGCAAATTACAAAATGTTTACTTGTTTCTCGAAACATATTAGTAATTCCACACCGGTGACGACATGACTGCTGCACCAAAACATTTACATCCCCACTCATCATGTACGTCCTCATGCACTGATGTCATGATTTGAGATCGGTTCCTAAGATCGGCCAAGTTTAACGAGTACCGATCGAGTCATTAAATGTAATTATCGGCCGATACCGATTTTCGGCCGATCGATCAAAGCATCACTAATCAACACTTAGGTAAATCGGGACTGAGGTAAATCGGGACTGAGGTAAATCGGGACTGAGGTAAATCGGGACTGAGGTAAATCGGGACTGAGGTAAATCAAGACTGAGTCAATTAAGATGCCATTCCTCTTTTCCATATGGATGATATGCCATGCAATTGGAGGTGGCGACACGTCCAGACTGTAGAAAAGAGATGTGTAAACATTCCTGTCTGTCAGTCTTCTTTCCTGAGCATTGCTTTCACTTTCATTCTAGTTTTGCATAAGGAGCTACATTTGTTTTGTGATGTGGATGTAGATGTTTTTACAGAAAAAAAAAATCTGTGGATTTAGCTGGTTTTGACACAAACAAATACATTTTTTGTTTTAAAAGCTGTAAAACTGAGGGAAAATGCTCTTTTAAAAGAAAAGTGATAAAGCGGATTTAGAGAGACTAGCATATGAACTCTTCATATAAAGTGGTATCTGAAGCAAGGACTTATATTAATATCTTAATGTTTCCATTTAAAATTTAGATTATATTTTATTATTTTCATATGACTGATGTTACTACCCGCAATTCAAAGCTATGATATGCTATATGTTTATGTCTGGATCGTTGGGCCGAGTTCAGTTACCCGAGGTTCACCACTGCGTATACTGTCATCCCTAGACATGAATACACTCTAATACACACCAGGGTTCTAATTCTGATAATCAACAAACCAGCCCCATTCTTTGTTATAATGACAGCACAAATGATACCCCGACTATTTTCATCTTCTTTGCCATATTTTGTATGTATTCTTTTATTTTTTGACCTTACATTTCTATATCTATTGAATGAGCACTCTCTTTAAGCGTCCTCATAATGCTGAAAATGCAGTAAAGTCTACTAAAGAGGGACATTTCGCTGTTTCATACCACAAATTACTGTGATGCAAACAGTATACAAGTCACACAAATGACTTGCTATTTGTCACGCCTTGGCCAGGCAGGTTTAGGTGTGAGGCACAAATGCAGAGTGCCATAGTTCAGTTTTCTCCGTTTATGTATTAAAAACAGAACAAAACATGAACCTGTGATCAGAAAACTTAAAACAAGGCAGAAATACAACTCAAGGCAAGATAAGATCTTTAGTGAGGGTGAAAGAACCAAGGAAAACTCAACACAAGCACTTTAAATACCAAGTACCAAAACTCAAACACCTGGAATGAGGCCACACCCAGTGTCAAATAAAAGTTCACTCTAATAATTAAGAAGTGGCCTCCTAGTGGCCACTGACTAGGGACGTTACAGTATTTCTTTATTCTCATTCTTTTCTATAAAGCATATTAAATGAACTTTATGTAGGATAATGTACTTTATAAAAAAAACTTGGCTGGATTGGCTTGATAGTTTAACAGCCTGCATTTCAACAGGCCATTTCATTAAGCCTGTAACAAGCAGTTCTTAATTTGAACCGCAAAGGATTTACACAAGAAATGTAATCTATTTAGTCTTAGTCATCACAAAGTTCCTATCAGTTTTAGGGTGCGTGTTTTTGAACACTGAAGTGAGTCATCTGACCTGATTCTACTGGAACTCATCAGCATTCTGATCCCAAACACGCCAGTGTTCCTCCTGCTCCCAGCACACCTCCGCCTGGCCCAGATACACCAACCAGCCCGCTGTCGCTGTGACTACCATGGCTAATAAACAACAGCTCATTATGCACAATCAATACACACACATAAACATACAAGAGGAGGAGGACAGGCCTAGCAGAACTTTTGCAACGTTGACACGACACTGCCACCGAATCAAAGGTCGGCCTGTGATTCATCTGTGAGGTTAGAGGCCGGTTCATCTATTTACACCATCACAAAACCATCAGAGGAGCCCCGAGAGAGCCCCCAGGAGCAGGGAAACCAGCCACTCGAATTAGCTGAGCAGCGGAGGGAACGTTAACATGCAGCCCAGATGCATGTGGTTAGAACTTCAAAGAGCACAAAGAAGGGAGACGGTGATTCTGTCCCATTAAGAGCCAATGTCTTCAGTGTTGCTTTCGCATGACCATGCCAAACACCGTAACCCGCAACAGCCTATTTGTGTGAATAAGTGTGTTTGCATGTGTGTGTGTGCATGTGTATTAATCTTTTTATGAGCACTCTCTAAGTGTTCTCGTAATGCTACAAATACAGTAAAATCTGTTAAAGTGGGACATGTGTGCATATATATGTGTATGTCTAAGTGTATGTGTGTGTATATGTGTGTGTGTCTGTGTGTATATGTGTATATGTGTATATGTGTGTGCGTGTTTGTGTGTGAGAGAAAGTGCGTATGTGAGACAGACAGACAAATATCGAGGGAGAAAGTGATAGTGTGAAGGTGTATGTGAGTGTAAGTGTTTGTGTGTGTGTGCGCATGTATGTGTGTATGTGTGCATGTATGTGTGTATGTGTGTGTGAGTGTGTGTGTGTGAGTATGTGTGTGTGTGGGTGTGTGTGTGTGTGTGTGTGTGTGTATGCGTGTGGGAGAGAGAGTGTGTATGTGAGACAGACTGATAGAGAGGAAGAAAGTGTGAGAGAGTGACTGTCAGTCTTTCTCTCTGTCTGACTCCGCCTTCGGTCCGTTTGAAAAGAGTTGAGCTCTTAAAGCCCATTCATGCCGCAGGCAGCTCTGACAGATTGATTTAGCCGGGTTGTTGGTTAACAGGCTGAATGGCGGCGCGGGCCTGTGTTATGTAGATGTGATCGGGTTAGCGGAAGGACACATGTCAGTGGCCCCAGCTGCTTTCAGGGAAAAACCTAAAAGTCCTTTCCTGGAGAACATCTCCACTGCGGTGCTCCTAACCCTGACCACAACCCTTTCAGAACCAGAAGTGACCAGAATACCAAATGGCATCTTCTGTTTAGGAACAGCGTCTTGGATATAGCTAACAACTTTCACCTAAATGGGAATTTTAAAGCAGCTGACAAAATAAAAGTCATTTGACTTTAATTCTATTGTTGTGTAATTTAGTGAAAAATCTATTTACTCCAAGTATGCGTGATTAACCAACACTATAAAACCAAACTCCTTATATTTACCTCTTAAATTTACCTTAATTTTGACCTTAATTACCCACAAGAAAATTAAGGAGGAACGTCCACAGATTAAGGCTGATTAAGGTATAAAACTAATGAATGTTCCCCTTAATTTTTAATTTGCCCCTTAAATAGTAGAACTTTCTGAATTACTGCCTTAAATTTAAGATCAACGAGTTTCAGAGTCATGCTTGAAATATAATAGGTAAAAAAGGTACAATTAAGTGGCTGGTTTCACAAATGAATGGCAACATTTTTGGTGTATTTTCAAGGGTATACTACGCACATTTTAAGTACAGTGTATTTTGTAGTGTGAGGTATGCCTGCTGTCTGAGGTTCTTTAATCTAGCACTGGAGCTATGAAGCTAACGTGGCTAACAAGTAATATTAGCTCAAACCTGCACTTCTCTAAAGGCCAATATTCATACGGCATTATGATATGTTCATAAACTTTCATGACACCTGACATAAACTTACATCCACATTAAGCAAGGTTTATTCTGATGAGCACCAATGGCCATAACATCTTTTTAAAAAGTGACGCTAGTTGTAACACACCCTTTTAAATTGTTCCCAGATGTATAACAGCCATAAGAGACTTATATATGTGTCATGACACCTTATAAATAGCAGCTTTGTGGAAAGACTAACTAAACACAACTAAGCTGTAAAGTAGTAATAATAATAATAATAATAATAATAATAATAATAATAATAATACATTTGATTTGAGTGCACCTTTCAAGAACCAAAGGTCACCTTCAAAAGAGAGAAAAAAACAGACAATAAAACAACAAAGTTAAATAACTTTAAACAGCAAAGCAATTAACTAGATTGACAACAGGTCAAATCTGTGTTTAACGTGAGTAAACCAATTTGAACAAGTGTGTTTTGAGCTGAGCTTTAAATAAGGAAAGATAATCAATGTTCCTTTAGACAGGAATAAGTGAGTTGAAGAGCTGAGGAGCAGAATTACTGAAAGCTTGGTTCACCCTGGTAAGGCTTAGTTAGTGCACAGATGATACAAAAATGGAATTCAGATTGTTTTTTACCTACAACTTAATGTTTCAATTCAATTTCTAACCAAATTTTCTATAGTAATGTAAAAAAAAACCTTAAAGGCCCAGGTTAAGGTGCGCTTATTTTATGCTCAGGCCTCCCCCTGTTCTCTCGCTCGTCATTTTTGTGCTTTTACTTCGTCTACAGTTTCAGTCAAGACCTCGGAGCACAAGGGAGATCTTTGTCTGGGTCCCAACTGCAAACAGCACCAGTAGTTAACAGCTCCGGCGAGGAAGTGCTGGGAACGGTTAGCGCTGAGTGTCAAACAGGCAGGCTGTTTTCCCCAACCCAGCCCATTAGCCGGGCGCACAGCAAGCGGGGCCTGGGCCCTCTGTGTAACCGGGGTTAAGTGGTGGGATTCATGTGCTGTTAGGATCATTATAAACATCTGTAGCGTGGCCATCTACGCGCAAACTTCAGGCACGCAATGTAATTAGCCTCCCCGTAGCCGGTGGGCGACTATTCCGCCCAGATCACTTCTGCAGTTTCATAGAACGATGATTAATGTCGGGATCATGGCAAGGCAAAGGCCGGTCCGTGATCAGTGTAAACAGACAGTAAATAGGTCAAAAAACGGGCTTATCAGACAGCTAGCACTCGCGGCGCTGATGCTAATAGGGATGTAATGAGCCTCATTAGCACAAAGAAAATCAATCAGGCCAATGGCGAGAATTAATTATTCAACACGAGATAAAAACCACTCTCCGCGTCTCCTCTTCCTCTCTTCCTCAACAGTTCTCGGCTCTAGCTTCGGGGGGGACCCTCGCCCAGGAAAGAGATGGAAAAGGAGATAGAGGTAGAGGAGAGAAAGTCAGAGAGAGGGAGAGTAAGTAAAAGATAGACGGAGAGAGAGAAGAGAGATATACAGAATGAGAGGAAAAATGGAGGGAGATAGAGGGGTGAGAGAGAGAGAGAGAGAGAGAGAGAGAGAGAAAGAGGAGAAGAGAAGAGAAGAGAAGAGAAGAGAAGAGAAGAGAAGAGAAGAGAAGAGAAGAGAAGAAAAAAGAAGAGAAGAGAAGAGAAGAGAAGAGAAGAGAAGAGAAGAGAAGAGAAGAGAAGAGAAGAGAAGAGAAGAGAAGAG
>JBBKCR010018938.1:0-12187 GCA_037577295.1 Ladigesia roloffi | reverse complement strand
CATGCATGTGATACACAATACACAATGAATATACAAACAAGCAACAGATGTAATCTGTTTCTGTGGTAGTAAACAACAGTATTTTGCGTCACATGCGGGAATGAAATTGCGTGTGGTATGTGAGTAATCAGAATACAGGAGTAGCAGTGGCACAGCAGGTGATATTACTGATGAGCTATTTATGTGGGAGGTAGCATGCGGTGGTCTTGCAATAAAGAGATGTGTAGGTTGTGTCCAGGTTGCGAGGAATATGTAATGAATTTCCCGGCCCATTTCCTGGAGAATGATTCCTGGAGGGTGGGCAAGGGTGCACCAATTGTTTTTTTTCAGCTGTCTATTCATTGATTTTTGTTTTTGGTGTGCCCCAAACAGGCCGGGGTTCTAGAGAAACAGGTTCCACTGTATCTGTGGCAGACTGAACTTCTTCATTTGCTGCATCGCCTGGGACTTTTTGAGGATGCGGTTAATGCTGGTCTCTCACTTTCAGATCATGGGAAATTGAGGTTCCCAGGAAATTTAAGGTCTTCATGGTTGACAGAGTGTTGGATACTGTGTCCATTGTCATCTCCACAGCCTTGAGAGTCGCTCCTATGATCAAAATGTTGTGTGTTCAATTCCTAGGTCTGCCTGTGGCACCACTGAGGTGCCCTTGAGCGAGTAACTGTCCCCACAAGTTGCTCATTGGCTGCCCGCTGCTTCAGTTGGTTAAAGGCTTAAATACAGAGAAAGAAAGACACACTGTGCATGTTCACATGGGGCAAGAAATGGCCACTTTATATTTTTTATGTATTTCTTTAACTGGTCCACCAACCATTCACTATGAAACCAAACCCCTTAATTTTACCCCTTAATATAACCTTAATTTTTACCTTAATTTCCAGGAAAGTAAGAAAAATTAAGTGGAAAAGTGCACAGATTAAGTCTGATTAAGCGGTAAAACTACAGAAATTTTCCCTTTAAATTTCCCTTTTTTAAAATTTTAAATACCTGAGCCTCCTGAAGAAAATGTCTTATGTTTAGGATTAAGGGGTTTCACACTCAACTTTAATCCACTTTTAAGGTAAGATTAAGGGAACGATTTACAAATTAATGGCCACTTAATTCAAATTACGGTGTTTGGCATATTTTCCGGGGTAAATTAATGTAGAGTTAAGCACATTTTAAGTACATTGTGTTTCATAGTGATTCAATGTCCAATTAATGTGCAGACTCGTCATCATATGGGATGAGTTCAATGTAAAGTAGTGTGATCAGCACACTCAGAAATTTAACAGCTAGGCACTCAAAGATGCAGAAGCAGCACTAATCTTTCTGTTACTTGGTCAGTTAAATTGACACACATAGAGAAAAAAGTATTTTTCACTCCTGTTTAAAGAACTGGGAGCATAGAGGGGTGTTTTCAGCTCCTGTTCCAAGATCTGAATGTGTGAACGCGAAGGTGTAAGTCTCACTCACAGCACAGAGGCAAATAATAGCAGCTCATAAATCAGCAGCTTTCTGCACAATGTGTTCTGCTTAGCACAATTTACGTTTTCTTTCTTATTTTCCTTTTTTATTTCGAGGTTAAAAATAGCTATCCTTGGCAAATGTGAGAGAGCACACAGCATGCACACACACACACACCTGTCACCTGTTATTCATCTTGCACAGAAGAGCACACATCCTCAGTATCTCACCTAGATTTTCTTACACACATCCCCACACTCACACACCAACACAAGTGTGCCCATGGTTCTTCTTTCTTACAGACAGCCCTGCTGCGCTTCCAGCATCTGAGGAATTGCTGTGTGGCTCGATGTCGGGGTCTATGAGATTAGAGCATTATGGCACGATCTCTCAGCACAGACATAAATCCAGTTAAAGAGAAATGTTCCAGTCACTGAGGGCTAACAGCAGGCTGTAGACACATCCGGAAAACCACCCAGAATCCAACCAACACCGACGTTTACAACACAAACAAGCAGGTCACTACTATCCAACCCATTACAACCCATTAGGGGTGGAGCCAAAGCCGAATACGATATTCAGAACAGCACGAATAACGTGTTTTATACAAATACGATATTTGGACGAATACTTTAAAAAATATTTGTATTCAGGAACCCCGCATCCAAAAAGTTCTATCATCCCAATAACACCATACTCTTGTGACACCAAAATTTACAAATTACCAGTCACATCTACCAAAAAATCTTCTTGCAATCAGCATAAACAAGTTCACTACCATCCATTAAAAAATTATCTAATGGAAGGCACAGCAAACATTTACATGCATGTCAAAAGCCATTTTGTTATTTTTTATATTTAGACTAACTAGACGGTATTCCTATCATTCCCATGTAAATAAACACTACACGGACAAAAGTATTGGGATGCATTCTATTAACAGGTTTACTGCATTAATACCAATAGACTTTAATGGAGTTGGTCTCTACGTTTTATTCTGTAGAGCAATCTCCATTCCAGTTCATCCCAAACGTGTTGGATGGGTTTGAGGTCAGGGCTCTTCCCACAGAACTTTTGGAGCTGCATTGTGCACAGTCATGCTGGAACAGAAAAGGTTCTTCCACAAACTGTGTCCACAAAGTTGGAAGCATTGACATTGTCCAAAATGTCCTGGTCTGTTGAAGTATTAAGATTGCCCTTCACTGGAAGTAAGGATCCAAGAACAACCTTGAAAAACAGGTGTGTCCCAGTACTTTTGTCCATTTAGTATGCAGTTCTCTAAATTAGCACTAAATGAGCATTCTTCTTTCCAATTGTGTTTGTTTGTTAACTGAGTGGTTCTGAACCAATTTCGCAAGTATTTTAGAGTACGAACACTGATCTCGCATTAGTCCAGTGGTTCGCAAACTCAGCTAAACTAGATTACATGGCTAAACTAGATGACACGGCTAGCACAAAATGGACAAAATCTTGACACAGTTCCCACGTAAACGCAAAGCAGAGGATGAAGCATCACCAGATGTACTTTCAAATCAATTTCCTGTCAAGACAAAAATATGATGACACATATCTTACATTTGGAGAGATCGCTGTGTGTTGTCTGTCTTAAAGTGCTAGCTATTAATTACAATGTGTGAAATAAACTGCAATGGACTCTGATAACAAAATGTGTATGTATGTCCTTTTTTTTTGTCCATTCAGTTTTATTTAGCCCTGTGCTATGTGCTAATCCCAGATTAGCATTCTTATTTTGATAAAAAGAGGGTCTGGATCCCAAACTCACAAGTGCGACGTAAAACTAGTCTGGGTTTTGAGGATTTATCAATATCAGAATCCATTCCTACTAAGTCAAACAATGTGAAATCTGTTGTTGTGAATGCAGTGTTGAATAATGATCTCAAATGCAGTGCGTTCTATTGATATAACAGAAATAAAAACTGGCTGCAATTTGTCATGCCTGATTATTCCTCTGACTCTTTCCTTTTAGGATTTGTTCTGTCTAATGCAGAAAAGGCTTAGCTAATGAATCCAGTTCCTGGAGTTGTTAAACATTAATGAGGGGGGATTTTGATGAGGGTTTTTAATCAGAGACAGCTTCTGAAGAGTGGCAGCACTGAGGGAGAGGTAGCAGGGGATGAAGTGACAGGTTTTATTCAGATTAATGATGTTTACCGGAACTCTAATGCCTGCTGGGAACCGAATGGCCACCGAGCTGCTCTCTGAGCAGGAGAGCTGAATACAAACAGAAAAGCACTGGAGCCACTAATCTGAGCGCAGATGATCCATGAGGTGAGGAGTTGGAACCTAAGGCAAGGTGGAATGTGACTTTTGTTCCACTTTATATGGAACTCTGCTCCTTTTCCTTTTTTTCCTCTCTTCATTTCTCTCTATTATGGAATCCAACCGTGCTCCGCCGTTCAGCCAGAAAGAGCAGGAAGCTTGCTGATAACATCGGAGTGTTGAGAATTTACCTCCATTTCCATTTACCAAGAAGAGGGCAAATCACATCTGCACACATTCTCTTCTCAGCCTGACTTTATTTTGTCTTCCCTTTAAAGCAGACAGCTCAAGTTAAAGAAAAGTTAAGGTAAAGGGGTTTATTTAAAGGGACAAAATAGGGTTATTTCGTCATGATATCACATCTACAGCACAGACTTACTGCTTTAAATGTCTTTGAGCATCAGTATAGTCACTTTGGTTAATACTGCGTTAATTTTCAATAACATTTTAAAGGGTTTATAAATGATTTAAGGTTAATCTATCTTGTTGGTTGCTGAGCTTATCTTGTCTTTTTTCTCAAGCAGAATGTTAAGCTGTCAGCTTCATCAGGCCTTTGTTAACATACTACTACCAATAAAACACCAGATGTTGCCAAATATTGAGCCTGCATCAATATGTGATGTAACTTGAAACAATGTAACTATTAACTTGTAATAATGTTTAAATACTTATTACTGAATTACAAACTGTCTAACGAGGCATCTGGCATTTGACAGATTCCTTTTTCAGAGAGATTATTGATCATTAGTGACAGGAATAGTCCCAATGGAAGCAGTTGAGGGTTAAGTGTCTTGCTCAAGGTCTACAATCTTACAATCTAATCATAAATTATTTATAAACCCTTTATAAGGGTAAAGTGTAACCAATTCTGATAAATGCTCTTCAGAAAAGAGTGATGGAAAAAGAACAATAAATCTTGAATATTTTCAGGAAACAAGACATTTTTTTTAAAGTACATATTTGAATATGTCAATGTATATTAGATGCTTCAGAATTAAAAGTCTATAATAAACTAAAATACGCAGCGATAAGCACATCCCTGCATGTACTAACACACTCAATGTACATGAAACACTCATCGGATTAGAAAGGTCAAGGCCGGCAAACATGAAATCAAATATTCCAAATAGAGACACACACACACACACACACACACACACACACACATACACACACACACACACACACACACACACATACACACACGCACATACACATTGGCTGAGAAACATATGTATGTATTAAAAAGAGAGTAAGGGCCCATATGATCAATACCAACAAAACAAGCTGAACACACACTCGCATTAAAAAATAGTTTTCTTCTTCATTATGTATGTACAAGCTTCTGCACCATTTATCTGATGCATCCAGTGTAGGCAGAGCTCTGTGAGTTTGGCTGTTACAGCTGTACTCTGCTATTACTGTAGTATCGTACTATTATTAAAATGAAATGCTGTAAATACACAATCACATAATTACATAATGACAGTTCATTATACAAGCATTACATTAACATTCAAATTATGCATAAACGGTTTTGAGTCTGTGTTTTTGTGACTTTTTCTGGTCATTTCAATGCAAGCAATGGGAAAAATGTGTCAACCGTCTTTTTCTGCAAAACATGACTGGACAGTAATAGACCAATTCAAGTCATAATATGATGTCATTTACAACGTTATTACTAATAAAAGGGTAAAGATACGCGATGAGAGGTTTATAAGGGACAGGAATCTCTTGGCCTGTTGGAGATATTAAAGATAAGTATACAATGAAACCAGCTTTGTTACTGCATTTACAGTGACTTTTATGGTCTGAGAGGATAAAAGTGATGAGCAAACAGGTCGAAGGTCAGGAGAGGCAGGCTGGTGTCTGAGTCACGGGACAGATTCACAGAATCCACTCCCCATTCAGTTAGAGGAAGAGAAATGCATGACATCACATCCTGTGTGGAAGTAGGGGTTTGTGGTCCAGCAGAAGAGGATGTAAAATTAGCCTGCATATGAGAACTTCTTTATCAGAGAGAGTGATAGAGAGAGAGAAATAGAGAAAGAGAGACAGACAGACAGACAGACACAAAAAGCGAGAAGAAGAGAGTGGGAAAGAGAGCGAGAGAGAGTGAGTGACAGAAAGAGAGAGACAGACAGACAGAAAGAGAGAGAGTGAGAGAGAGAAACAGAAAGAGAGAGAGACAGAAAGAGAGAGAGAGACACAGAAAGAGAGAGAAAAAGAGAGAGAAAGAGAGAGAGAGACACAGAGAGAAAGAGAGAGACAGAAAGAGAGAGAGACAGAAAGAGAGAGAGAGAGACAGAAAAGGAGAG
Source organism: Ladigesia roloffi (assembly GCA_037577295.1). Classification (NCBI taxonomy): domain Eukaryota; kingdom Metazoa; phylum Chordata; class Actinopteri; order Characiformes; family Alestidae; genus Ladigesia; species Ladigesia roloffi. Next base: position 6,143 of record JBBKCR010018938.1, on the reverse strand, counting down.
ATAGAAAGAGAGAGAGAGAGAGATAGAGATAGAAAGAGAGACAGAAAGAGAGAGAAAGAGACAGAGAGAGAGAAAAAGAGACAGAGAGCGAGAGAGAGAGAAATAGACAAAAAGCAAAAAAGAGAGAGACAGAGAGAGAGAGAGAGAGAGAGACAGAAACATAGAAAGAGAGAGAGACAGAAAGAGAAAGAGAGAGAGACATAAAGAGAGAGAAAGAGAGAGAGAGAGACAACAAAGTGTGCGGGTGAGAAACAAAAAGGGTGTGTGTGTGTGTGTCAGAGTAAGAGAGAGAGAGAGACACAGAGAGAAAGAGAAGCTGAGGACGTGTGTGTGTGTGTTTGAGAGAATAAGAAAAGTGCGTGTATGGTGGGTTGAGTGTGATACACAGAAAGTGTGTGTTTGTATGTGTGTTTACGTGTGTGTGTTTGTGTGAGAAACAGAGAGAAAGTGTGTGTGAGTGTGTGTGGTAGTATGTGTGTGTGTGTATGTGTGTGTGACAGTGAGAGAGAGAGAACAAGAACATTATACTGTAAGATATGATCCACGAGGCTCAGTGACACCGCTCTCCTCCCGAGTGGGAGATGAGATGTTCTCTCTGGATTATACCGGCTGTCCTTTACACATAATGACACGAAGTGCTTAAGACGGAATCTGGAACCAGCTGGGTTGCCGTGGCTACAGAAAGGCCCTGCGATGGCGGTCAGGTGATTTACAGCGAGGCGTGACCGCCACCCACTACCTTTCTACCAGAAACACAAAGAGGGAGAAAGCAAGGAGGAAAGCAACGAGGATTCATACAGTCAACTTCAAGGGACAGTTGCATGTTTACCATGGCACATGGAAAAGTGGCACAAATATGATCTTTTTTCCTCCAGTTAGAATGGTGCCAAGTTTCACTTCTAATAAGAATAACAGTCAAATATAAGAATAGCAGAAGATTAGCTGTTTGTTTGTGTTACCTAAATGTGATAAAATCCTGATTTTATAACTGTGTAAACAAATCCGTGTCGCGAAAATCTAATCTTTTTAAATCCCCTGTGGGATTTGAACACATGCTGCCCAAAAAAAACCTTCCTTTAATAGAAACAGTTGCAAGGTTGGATAAACTTTATAGAACGTCAGAAATTAAAGTGCATGGAATGAGCTCCAATGAAAACAACTCCTGCAAAACGTGGGAGGAGCATGGCTGGGTCATGGGATGGATGATGCTGAGCTTCACGTCTGTAATCACAGTAAAGTCTTAGGCAACAATGCAAATGTTTTAAATCCTTTTTTCTCAGTGTGCTATAAAGTGTCTTTCTTCCAGCAAAGTTTACATTAGAATACATGCAAACAAACAAGAAAGCAGTAAAAAAGTAGAAAGGTTTGTTTAGTTTGTTAAAAAGCAGTTGATACTGTGTGAGCCGGTGAGGAGAACACAGGTCCGGTTCCAGATTCCTCCTTGGTTCCTCCAGTCTTTGTTTGTATGTGTGAAACTCATCAGTAACTCCTGATTTAATGTAATGAATGATTGATTTAGTCATTTAGATGGAAAATACAAGTAATACTTCCACCAGGAACACACATCACTGAACATAACATCACTATTTAATGTTATTTGTATTTATTCTTCAGCATTTTTAGTAATACAGCTCATTTTTTTGGATATTAATTTTTTTGTAAACCCATTTTTACTCTCTAGCTTTCGACCAAGTGTGTTGTGGTGACTGAGACTCACTCGACTACTCTTGATTATTCTTGTTTTACTTTATTCTTATTTTTATTGAACTTTATTTAATTTATTTTTAAATTTATTTTTTTTTTTTTGTATTTTTGTTGGATTTACTTGTTATATGACGTGCAGCACTTTGGTCAGCCAAGCGGTTGTTTTCATAAGTGCTTTATAAACAAATTGGAATTGGAATTGGAATTATTTCCACAGACTTTTGCACAGTACTGTTAATCAACATGAGGAGAAATCAGCTACTGCAGGAATCCTCACCTCACTCCCACGTCAGAAGATGAGCCAGAAACCCTGTACACCCCCCGCCCCCCCTGCTCTGAGTTGTTTTGGTTTTTAAGATGACGTAATTATGGAATGATGTTAGCGCACAGGTGTTGCAGGCAGGCGCTGGCGTATAGAAAAGGCTTGGCTTAAATCAAAACTACAGCTGATTTGTTATAGTGACCCGACATACAAATCTCTCTTTCCTGGAATAGCAACTTATCTGGTAGAATTGCCAGGAAAAAAGAAGGAGAACGGGGGCAGAGGGAGGAGGCGGAGAGTGGCCTTGAGCCTGCAGAGACAATGGGACAGGGCTGAGTCAGACAAAACTCTGTTCTACAGGCCCTACATGACAGAAGCAGGGTCACAGATAGCAGGTCTCAGGTCAGTCTCACTGACACCAAGTCATGTCCGTGTTTGTAGAGTCTTGGAATCTTCTCAAGTAGCTTCATGAAGAGTCGTCAGAGATGCCTTTCCTACAGAAGCTCTTAAGATCTTAAACCCTGCTGGGCTTCGTATGTACATAATTAGAAGTTGGTACACTGAGTCATGACTGAGTCAGCAAGGGGGATCCCAGAATAAATGAATGAATGAGTGAATGAACAAACAAGCAAACATTTGCACAGATACCTACAAATTGCTTCAATCCATTTAGCTCAGTGTGTGATAACGTGTCTTTCTGACAGCAAAGTTAACATTGGAATGAATGTAAACGACAAGGAAGCAGTTAAAAGCACCCATATCTGTTATTTTGTAAAAAAAAAAAAGCAGTGTGAGCTGATGAGGAGAACACCGGTCCGGTTCCAGATTCCACCACGGTTCCTCCAGTCATTTTTTGGATTGTGAAAATCTATCAGCAGCTCCTGATTTTATATAATGAAGGACTGCTTGACTCAAACCAGGATTCTGATACTGGGCCTCTACAAGGAACACACTGATATACTGATATAAGATTCGTAAGAATGCATCCAATTTAACATGCACAGTAAGTCAATACACTGTAACTGTCCCTGTCAACTAGTCACTAACCACACCATTACTGACTATTGGAACACTGCAGCTACGATATGAGTGTTGTCCCATGCTCAGCCTGGCAGTGACACAATAAATATTAAGAAGACGTGAAACAAACAACCGTTTCCCGCTTGCGGCTATGGGGTAGGTGTCAGATCCTTAAATGCTAACAGGTAGCTTAGCAACCCACAGGCTGTGCCGAAGCATGGTTATTCTCACTGTTCTATCTATATCTTCAGTTTTGTGGTGGTGCTGTAAATGAAAGGTGTCTATTCTGTCATAGTGCTCTCACCACAGCACACAGTGAGGACAGTGTGAAATTCTTCCTCTGCATTGAACCCTATTTACCAAGTGAACCCAGGAACAGACTGGAACCCTTGCTCAGGGTACCTCAGAGGTGCTTAGTCTTGGGAATTGAACCCATAATGTTCCAACCACTGGGCCTCCAGCTGCCCCAGCATGTTTATTACAGCCCCACCTTTTAATATATGCCTCTCAGAATATCACAATTGTTTGCAAACCTTTCAATGGAAGGTGAAGTTCTGATAGACTGTTAGAGTCCACAATCAATTAGTCTGAACTGTCAGTGTGAAAAGATGTAACTGGGGAACATTTCATTCACATGCCACGATGACACTGGATAGCAATGTGTTTATTTCAATAAATGTAATATATGTAACATGTTTGTACTGATTGTTTCTTTATTATTTATATAAACTAGACTTCTATACTGCCAGCACGTTAAGTTTCTTATTATTTTATAGTTTATATTGGAAAATATGTCAATTTTAGGCCACCATGGATCCCCATATATCCATAATCCATTCATATTTGCAGGTGAAAACTGAGATATTTTTTGATAAAAAGCTTCTTATTGTTCATAAGATCAGAAGGTTGTGGGTTCAATTCCTGGGACTATAAGTAGCACCACTGAGGTTCACTTGAGTAAAGTATTGTCCCCACACACTGCTCCCCGGGCACCTTGTTCCCCTTGCTTCACTTGATGAATGAATTAAATGCAGAGAAAGAATTTCTCACTGTTCAGACAGTGTGCTGTGGTGAGCGGTAGACAGGCGTGACTATAAGAGGCCACATTACTTCTTAATTGGTGGGAAAAAAAGATTTTTACTCTTTTCTGCCTCCTCAAGATTTTTGAGAAAAGTTAGAAATGCGGAACTTTACAATACCGGATGCAAATTAAATATAAGATGTGTCATTCATGTGTATCTACAGTGCTGGGAAAAGCTTTCTTTTCACTCCAGATGTGTTCGAATTTCGCATACTGGTCACACTGCTCGTTTCAGATCTCCAGGCTAAATTTTGTATCCAACCAAGACAACATATATATATTAATTATTTTTAAATGATAGTTCTAATTATTATATTAGTTAGAGTATGTTTTTTCTAATATAAATACATTTGGTCAAATACATTTTTGACATTTTTGACATTATTGAAGGGTCAAAGAGATCCTTTAAAGCAGCTGCCACGTTCATTAGGCATTATTATAGCTAATGTCGAATTTTTTAAAGATAAAATTCCTGCTTTCCTCTCCGGAGGCTCTTATCCTTCTATTCCCTGCGGTCTGTTCTGAAAGTTGGAGCGAGTGAAGGCTGTGAAGGCTGCCTTTGTTTTGCTCTTATTTATTCAATCCTGGAAGTAGTGCAGCTTCCACCTCCACATCCTGCAGACTACAAACCCTCGTCTGATCCGCCCCGATAATGAAGCAGAATTCAGCCAGTCCGCACAGCTTCTACCCAAGGCCATCTGCAGCATCGCCGCATCTGACCACGTGTGCCTGTGTGTGAGGAGTGAGAGAGAGGGGGAGAGGGACGCGGCGCTGCGGCCATGCAAACGCGGCCAGCGAATCGAGACGTGCAGTAATTGCATTCTTCAGCAGTCTTGTTTATTATCTGCTTGACTGCACCGCTTGATTTCAGCGCACTGCCCATTTCTCTTAGCCGTGAGGCAGACGAGGCAGACGAGGCAGCCTCTCGCCCCTCCAGCCCTCAGCTTCCCAAAAGCTCCGCCGTGTTATGGTCACCTGAACCATTCCAGGCCCAGGGCTTTCATTAATTCTCTTGATTTTGCGATGATTTCCCCGCTGGCTGAGGGAGGATCAGAAAGTTCAGGCCTCACAGCAATTCATTTTAGTAAAAAAATGCATTAAATTATCATTAAATATTTGATTTGAGATTTTCCAGTTAGATTCTGATTTTTTCAAATGATCTATGATTCATAAACAAATGCTAGTTGTATGTAATAAAATATGCAAGTAATGATTGACTTTTATTTAATTTTACAGCATCTTGAGTGTCTATCCCCTCTCTCTACCCCCTTTCTCACTCCCTCTCTTTCTCTCTCTCTCTCTCTCTCTCACTCACCTCCATTCTTTTCTCACACTGTCCTGCCATTTACATGCATACTACTGAGTAAACACACATTCACACACACACACACAATCTACATACAGATGCATCTAACAGACAACAAGGTATATTATGTGTTTGTGTTTGTGTGTGTGTGTGTGTGTGTGTGTGTGAGTGAGAGACAGAGAGAGAGCGCGTGTACACTAGAGAGATTGATCTGGCTCAGTTCCCGTATCTCCTGATCCTGATCCTGTTTAAACTGTTATATACTGTTGTTCATCACGGGTTCACTAGGACTGATCCAGTCTGTTGTCTTTATGATACATGCAGCTTGTCAGTGTTCTGGAAGGTGTGTTGATATCCATAAAATACACCGATAGCACCTTGACATCATGTGTTACAATAACATCTGTAGTCCACAGGATGTTTTCAGTGTCACTGTAGTTCCTCAGTAATGATTGTTAAGATGAACTAAATAATAAGCTTTGGTTTGAAGGGTTAAAGAGAAAACACTGATTTATTCAATTTTAGTACAAACAGGTGCATTTTGATATGGCCTGGCGGTAGTGCTGTCGGGCTGGCCTGCCCTGCAGTTCCGTCGGGTGAACCGGGACGCTGCTGTGTTTTTATTCCGTACCCTGGAGGATGCGCGGTTTCCAGTGGACTTCCCCTTTTTTTGGACATTGGACACTTTTGTCCTTTTTTAACCTTGCGTTGCCGATGCGGTCAGGAACGACCACGATCACTACGGACTATGCACAAGGACTATGATACAC
>JBBKCR010018930.1:0-12187 GCA_037577295.1 Ladigesia roloffi | reverse complement strand
CACCGAACCCGTAGTCATATCGTACCGTACCGATATCAAGATATCTGGCATGAAAATCGAGATATGAAAATTTGTCCTTATCGTTCAGCCCTAGTTTCAGTGCAGGGGTAGAATTCTGTGCTGTTCACCCGATGTGCTCTGAGCTGTAACAGAATGTTCTGTCTGTGTTCTTTAAAAGGAAAGGACGTTTTTTTCAGTGATTACAGTTAATATATTTATTTTGATGCAGTATTTTGTTGTAAGGCTACAGAGAATGTAGTTTATCTTTCACCAGCACTTATTCTGAGTGCAATATGGTCGAGCACTTCACTCAGAATATTAATGTTGCATTCTTGCTTTTAGGTTATTCGTGCGTGGGGCCAAGGGGACCAATATCAAATAGCGTTTTATTTCCAATGTTATTTGATATTGTGCAGTGTCTGAATGCTAAATATATATTTTCTGATTATTTATTATTAATGATAATTTCTTTCGGTTTTCAATTTCGCTTTTCGGCCAGGGTGTTTCCCCAGTTTCGGTTTTCCGTTTCGGACCCAAAAAATCATTTCGGTGCATCCCTATTATTTATGATATGCAATGTAATAAAATAGCGGTCACACTTGCAATGTAGAGTTTAATCCCTTTAGATGTATTGAGTGCAAAACAGATTATGGTGTTATTTGTATCACTGAATCAAATTAAAGCAATATGGCTTTGTAGATCAGATCAAATTGGTGTGACATCTTTAAAAATGAATGGAATCAGTGTGACATTTGTAATATTGAGTCAAATAGTGGTGGCATTTGTGGTAGTGAATCGACTCCTGGTGGTATTTGTGGTATTGAACCGACTCCTGGTGGTATTTGTGGTATTGAACCGACTCCTGGTGGTATTTGGGTTATTGAATTGAATCCTGGTGGTATTTTTAGTATTGAATCAAAAACATTTATAAAATGAACCGTATCGTTGTGAACTTTGTGGTGGTGGCTGAGAAATTAGGAAGGAGATACACACACATACACACACACACACACACACACAAAGAGAAGGTGGTGGGAACTGAGAAATTAGGAAGGAGATACACACACACACACACACTCACACATATGTACACAACACACACACTCATATACATGCACACATGCTTGCTGACACACACATACATAAACACACTCACACTCACACACTCTAAATTACACGCACACATGCTTGCTGACACACACACACATATATACACACACTCACACTCACACACTCTGAAATACACACACACATGCTTGCTGACACACACACATATATACACACACTCACACTCACACACTCTGAAATACATGCACACATGCTTGCTGACACACACACATACATACACACACTCACTCACACACACTCTGAAATACACACACACATGCTTTCTGACACACACATACATATACACACACACACTCATATACATTATAAATGCTTGCTGACACACACACACACACACACACAAACACTCGTATACACGCACACATGCTTGCTGACACACACACACACACACACACATACATAAACACACACAAATGTACACACACACATGCTTGCTGACACACTCACACACACTCACGTACACATGCTTGCTGACGCACACACATTCACACATACTCTCACTCACACACACACACACACACACACACACACACACACCCAGCACGTGATAAAAGCCGCACTGTTCTGTCTTTCATCATGGGCTCGGAGTGCCGCAGGCTCCACCAGAACATCGACTTGATCTCTTAATGAAAAAAAAAAACAGAGAAGGAGCGAGAGATAGAGACAACACCTCGCCGTCTTTTCATCTTTTCATCCGCTCTGCAAATTCTCCCAGCTCTCCCTCGCCCGTTTCTTTTCCCTCCCCTTTCTGTCTTTTTTGCTACCCATTACTGCACTGGGGGCCCAGTGACAAATTACCCAGAGTCCACAGGGACACCCTCTGCGTTCACATTACGCAGCGCTGCTCTCTCATCATTATTGACATTAGCGTTTATATCCATTTGTCTCGCAGGATTGCTCCCCCCCCTTCTCTCGTCCACAAAAACACATAGGAGCAGAGAGAAGGCAGTGATTAGAGGAGTGCGCCTGCCATGACGCTTCCATGCCTTCGTGTTCAACCGGGAAACGGAGACGCATCCTTTGGCTGCACAAAGATTGTATTGGACTGAAGCACTAATGGAGACAGTGATGTTTGATTCAGGTGTAATTGGTCGAGAATGTAGCGCCAAAAAAGACATACTGTCTCCCTCAATTCCAGAAAGGCAGTTTCCACAACCCAATTTTCTTTTAATTTCAATTGAGGGTGGCAAAAACAAGATCAGACACATGCAGATTGTCCTTTTTCCCCATTTCCCCGTGTGCTGCTGGTCTTGAAAAGAGCGAGGGGTGGGGGTGGGGGTGAGAGGGAGCGAGGGATGGCGAGAAAGAGAGGGAGAGAGAGAGAGAGAGAGCGGCGGAGAAGGCCAGAGGACTGTGCTGTGGAAAGGGTTTGTCTCTGTTCATCAGAGCTGCGTCAGGATTAATTGATTGATGTCTCAGTGACTCCTACTGTAGACACTGGGGCTGCAAAAACACATCACAGCACCGCAATGAGTCAGTGAGTCAAGTGATTCAAATCCATCCAGTTTGCAATGTCAGAATCAATTGTAATTTATCAGATCATTGTATGGTCAAGTTATATTCTCAGGTTTTTTAAACATAAAAATATACATGCAAAAGAACTAAAGATTTTATTTATACATTTATCTTCCAGTTCCTGTGTGTTCGAAGCAGATCAGTTACATTGTACGCCATGTTGGATTGTGGTTTAAAATAAGATCATAGGTTGATATGATTCTTAAATATTACACTTGGAGTCTTTAGTTTAGAACTGGATCTTCCAAGCTAACATCGCTAACACTTCATATTTTAATTCAGTCACATCCTCAAAACGGCTCTGAACCCATTCAAACCACATTCAGCTTTTAATTAAGGTGGATCGAACTCGTGGACATGGTTTAGGACGCATTATGACTTACTGTGAGCTATTAAATTATAAGAGGGACTGATCCAGTATCAGTTTTTGTAGGAGCGACCATCATAAATACCGAGGAATCTTGTAGCTCCAGTTTTAAACTAGAAGCAGCAATGTTTGGACCCCATGTTGTATTGGCCGATCTGAGCTCTAGGCAGAAAACATTCCAAGCAAATGTGTGCAGTATTTCTATATGCAATCCACTAAAACAGCTACAGTGAGGCTTTTGTCAGCTACACTCTCGCGGATTATTGTATATTTGCGCTTCCCTGCACAGAGTATCATTTTGGAAAATAAGCTTTTTGTTGACTCACTGTGGCCTCAAATCAAATGACATCATTGTGTCCATCTGGCAGGCTGCTGTTTGGATTTGTGTTTGGATTTGTGTTTGGATTTGTGTTGTGCTGGAATGTTTCCTTTTGAGTAGAATTTGAACGGCATACAATTTGCTGTAAGACTTTACAGGTATGGGCCTCTTTTTCTTATTTACTTTTACTGAGGTGGTTGTGTGCTTAGTTTTGCTGTTTATAGATGAACGAAGAGTCTCTTATAGATCTGAATAATTTAGAGTAGCAGCTTCAGCAGATTTTTTTGGTTCTGGTGGGGTTTTTTTTACAACATTTGAAAACTCCAGCTACCTAACTGTTGTGCAAACATTTTTATTATAAATGGATGTAAACGTTCATAAGATATTTTGGAATAAAATATTCTTAAACGATTGTATATTAAAAGTTTACACTGTAAAAATAAAACATTGCACAACACACCATACAGTGTTTTATAACACTGGGTTGCTCGTTGTCCACATTAATAAACACATGTAAGATGTAGCAGAAGTTGTTAATGATGGTTGAACAGATGGAGATTCAGGCACTTCTCAGTCCAGCAACTACACTAGGGCTGCCCCCGACTAAAGATATTCCTCGTCGACTAACACTCCCGCATTTTAGCAATTAGTCAAATAATCGTTCATTTATGATATTAATATAATAACTTGCTTATATACAAGGAAAGGTACAGTCCACTGGCGCTTTTCCACCGGCTCAGCACGGTTCGGCTCGGCTCGCTTTTTTTGCTTTAACATTTCTGGTACCTGGTACTATTCTTGTGGGTGGTTTTCCACTGACTGGTACCGGCTCGGCTTTGCTCTGCTCGACCACTACAACTGGTTGCGTAGCGACCGAGACGCAGCTCGAGCGGAACTGAGCTAAAAAACATGAGGTAAAAAAATTGATATAATTACAGTCGTCAGAATGAATTAAATTCAGAAGGATTTTATTTCTTATTCTTGGTTTGTGTTTGTTTGCCACAAAACGAAACAGTTGGCTCCAGACGAGGCTTAAAGAAGCGCGGCAGCGGACTGCCGAGAAAAAACACCGTGACGCAATGACAGCAACCACCAATCAGTAACCTCCAATGTGTACGCGTCATCACATTTCACTTTTCCACTGTCTGGTAACGGCAGTTTCATTTTGAACGCGCTAATATCGTGCTTTAGCATTTTCTGTCATATGGAAATGAGTGCGCTGTGGTATACCTCGAGGCATGAGATCACGTTGTTCTCGCGTTGCTTTGATGTCACACACTGACTGTACAGCCCCTGATTGCGTAACTTCACATGATCTTTTTTGCGACTAACCAACTAATGAAAATGTATTCGACCAAGCCTTCTTCATATCGACTAACGTTTAGTCGACTATTTGGGGGCAGCCCTAGACTGCACTGATGTGGTAGCCAGCAGTGGGGCCCCTGTGAGGCTCCTGTGAGGCTCCTGTGAGGCTCCTTCACAGAGCTACAAACATTACAGAGCAGACAATCTGCATACATACAAGGTGGGAGGAGTGAAATGGCTTGTCAGAATAAGTGAGTGTGTGCTAGTCTTTTAGTCACATGTACTTTTTGGGATATTAGAACATCAGATGGGCCAAAAGGCTGCAAACAGTTAATTGTAAAATGCACCACACAGCCAGTTGTTGTGTAGTGTGTGTGTATCTGTGTGTGTGTATCTATATGATATCTGCCTTTTATATTGGGTGCAGTAGTTTAAATGAGAATTCTAATCAATGAAAGTATTTTTTTTTTTGCTGAGTAATGGCATGAGCCTAGTGAGTAAATGCCTTGTGTCAAAAACGTTTTTTACCCAGCCCTTTAAGATTCTCCCAGCTCTCTTTGAATTTTGTATCATATTCTTCAGTTCTTCCATTTTGATCATTCTTCTTTTGTTGTTCAACGGCTTGTATCTGCCTCATTGCCACCTTCTGCCATCAGTAACATGTTTACATCTGCTACCCAGTGTCAACATGTATCGCAGTGTTTCACTTTAGACATCATCTTGTGCCAGTTTGGTGGACGTCTCCCCACCCCACCATGAGGCTCTAGTACAGTACAGTCAGAAAAGGCAGAGCTCGTTCTGAGCAGAAGACTGGACAGCATGTGTTCTCTCGTAATCAGCCCAGACAGAGCCTCTTTCTGTGCTTCTGTGGATTCCTCGAGAGGCGGTATGTGCTGGAACTCATTTTACCTGAGTGGATAATTGGCTGATTCCCCTAATTAGAGTGATTAGTTAGCCAGACAGTGGACTCAGCTGGGGCGGCTGAATTTCATCATCAGACTCTGAGTGAGTGTCGATTGCAGAGCTAGCCAACAGTAAAGATCAACCAACCAAAAAAGACATGACACGTGTGTGTGTGTGTGTGCGCGCGTGTGTGTGTGTGTGTGTCAGTATGTGAAAATAGGCATACACCAACAACCACTTTACTGAGCCCACCTAGCTTGCATTCACACGCATTGTCTATTTTTTCAGCTCCACTGGCCATATATGTGTAGTTGACTGTTCCAGATTGTGGTCCATCTGTTTCTCTGCATCATCTGTTAGACCCGCTTCATCAATGGTCAGAGCCCCCTCAGGACCACCAGTGAGCAGGTGTTGTTTGTGTGGTTCATCGTTCTCAGCACAGCAGTGACACTGACACAGTAGTGGCATGTTAGGTTCTTGTGTGTGTGTATCTAGCAGCACAGCACACACACATTGTGTGTGTGTATACCAACAGGTTAGATGTGTTAAATAGTTTTTAACAGTCTTAAACCTCTAGCAGCACATACACACATACACAGCAGCACATGTACACACACGTATGTGGGCTGCTAGAGTTTTAAAACACTACCTTTAAAACACACGACTAAACAAGTCTAACCTGTTGATTTTCCTTGCAGATGTGAGATTGTTGATGGTTCATCTGCTGCTGCCGGTGGTTGTTCCTTAGTCTTGAACCTGTGGTCAGCCTGTCAGTCTCGGGTTGACAGTTATCGTCCGGGGGTGGGTGATATGTTTTATACGCATCTCGGGCCGATAAATGTTTAGGCAGCTCAAAATCAAGGATGATTATTAAATTCCCGGCCGGACGCAGATCTCAAAAAGTGGACATGTCTGGGAAAAGCGCACATCTGGTCACCATACTTAATGCTAATTACTACATTAGCCTTGTAGCTAGGAAACATCAAACACCAAACATGTCTTATCTGACTCACCTTTTGTAAAAACTGTATAGCACAGTGTGGGGATTTTAGTTATCAGACACACCAGGGTCAAGTCACCTGTTTAGTAACTGTGTTTGAGGAGGAGAACCACCAAAACCTCCAGGGACAGAGTTGATACCTAATTAATGAAGGATAAAACTGTGACGCTTCAGCTTTATAGTGTGTCCACAGGTTGGCATTGAAAACCTGTTCCTCTTACTAGGCCACCATACATGTTGCCACGATGATCCTGACATTTCTGACCGTGTGCAGGGATATGGGGTTTTTCGGCACTTTTGTATCCTGAAAGCGTTTTGAATACAGATGTTTGTAGTTGTGTGTCTAAGGTTTAAGGTACAGAGAGCGCTCATGTTTCCAGGAAAGTAAATCAGCTTCCAGTCTCTAAAGCTAATGATTATTTTTCATTCTCACTTCAGCACCATTATTGGCTATTCCTCTGAAATCTACAGCGTGAAATGAGCGATGCCACACCTCCTCCAGTCCAAACACAGGCTTCAGGAATGGGCTTCAGTCTCGTACTCTCAGCAAAACTTTTATCAGCATTAATTCACAAATCTCACTCAGGGCCATTCTCTTCCCTTTTTCAGTTTTAATTACACATCACGCAGCGTAAGTGTGAAATTAGCAGGAAATGAGTGCTGAAATGGTGCGGTGTGTGTGTGTGTGAGTGAGGAGTGTATTCAGCGTGCCGCCAGCTCACAGCTTCTAATCAGAACTCTCTGGGTGCGAGTGCACTGCTGAGCTGAGAGGCAGACTTTATTAGCGAACAGCGCTCTTTCACGTCAGTAAGTGAATTTCAGACCTCACTTTTGTGCGGCATTGTTTTTTTCACCGTCTGTTCAGTTTCTTCGCAGACGACATGAACTCACTTCACCAGTCGTTGCCTTCTCTTCCGTTGGCATGGTGACAACGAAACTGACCGATCCCAGCAGCTAAAACGTTTAGACGAACAAAATAAAAGGTTATTTTGTTCTTCTGCTTCATCTCATGTGGAGCTGCATCTGCAGAAACAGCCTAGTATGAGTTGTGGAAAACGAGGTGGTGAATTTCCACATTCTTCTACTCCTCTTTCCTGTTTTTAGATTAGTTTTGTCATGCAAACAAACACAAATTGAAATTAAACTGTAAAGGAAAATATGCGTCATGTCCGAAGTGTGTAGAGAGTAGACCCTGTTTTCCTTTCTGTGTCTTTGTGGGGTTCCGCCTTGTTCTCCAGTTTCCTCCCACATTCCAGAGACATGTACATCAGGTGGGTTAGAGATGCTAAACTGCTAAATGTGAGAGGGTTTACTGTATAATAGTAGATGTGTTTGTTCTTTATTAGATTTATTTTGTATTTTAGTCATTTCAAAACAACACAGCTGATCTAAAAACTTTAGAAATATTGTTTCTTTTACTCAGTACTGTGTGTTATGGTGGCTGAGGTTAAAATTGTGGTTGGACTCAGTGGAGGACAGCAGCATTTGCACACACACACACAAGCACAAACAGGGCAGAACGCATAGTCAGATCAGTTTTCACTGATAGAGAAAGACAGGAGAACACAGGCTCAGGTGTAATGTTTATTAGAGGTGCAAATTGGGGGGCCCACCATTAATTGAAAAAATGGTCAAGTTTGCATACCCCCATCGACAAATACCGTCGCAGTAGTTCCCACTACTGTCTATCTGTGTGTGAGTGAGTGGATGTGTGTATGTTTTCAGGACTCTGCTGGGGTGGCCCCGTGTTTTATGGAGGTAATGTATTTGAGCGCGGCCGTAACTCATGTTTATGAGCTGAGGCAGTGCTGCGCAGAGATACGGCCATAAAACACGCTGTCCCGCACATGACCGAGGCCTGCACGCTCCGGGCCCGGCTCCATCAAATGACAAACACCCAGAGGCCTCGGCGTATCGCAGCATTACAGCACGTAAATAACAGGCTTCTGAGGAAATCACTATCCTCTTCATTTTCCTACAGCATGTCATCATGTTCTGTTATACAGGTTTTACTACAGCTGTTAGATCTGACTCACGCTTTCTGAACGGTGCTCACGCTTCTTTTATTGCTGCCGCTGTACGTTAACCGTACCTCAGCCAATACGAAAAAGACTAGTAGAGTTGAGCGATGTCCAACTTTTGTTTCCAAATATTACCCCAGGAATATGGTATTTTGTGGGGGATGGGCAGGGGAGTAAAAGCGACATATGTAGCAGTTTTTTACCCTGTGATCCTTATTCGCTTGCATGGTTATGATTTTCCATTCACAGGGGTGGTGGTGCTCCAGGATACTTGCCTCGGACCAAGAGGTCAGTGGTTCGAATCCTGCCTTCAGCACCACCACTGGGTTTCTGAGCAAGACACTTAACCCCAAGTTGCTCCAGGGAGACTATGGTGAGGGAGTGGAAGTCACTTTAGATAAAAGCGTCTGATAAATGCCATAAATGGATCTGTAAAGGAGCTGATTAGCATTAGCTGAGCTAACATGATAACAGCTTTGTTTACTACAGAACAAACACACAGATTGGCTGATCCCTGGTGATGCCACAGCTCTATATGGATGCTAGCGAGTGTGGGCATCTGCGAGATGATGTAACAGAATTAGCCGTTAGTGTGGTGTGTCTCAGCAGCAGGACAACATTAAACTTCACCCGTCCAGTGTAGGTATTGTGTGGTGGCGAGACCAAGCTAATGGGTGGAAGAGAAAAGCTTCTCTTTTATTAATAGGTCTTTCTACCTTTTGTGTGTGACATCTCTCTCCTTTAGTTCCTTTAGACTGGCTGAAAACTGCACATCTGTACACTGAAACGCATCCTGGAATTCCAGAGGCTCTTCTCCACCAGAGAGAATTTCAGAGCCTCGGCCGTCCAGCCCACTCTGTTGTCAACATGCCGAGCCCTAAAGCTTGTCCAACACAGCACCAGTGTCCAAGTGGAGTGGACTGGAATGTCTTTGAAAGGCCTGTTGAAGGTGGTTTATCTAGAGAGGGAAAATCTGAAGCCCAAATCTGCTTCACTTAAACAGTGCATAGCGAAGCACACACAACATGGAGGCTGCGCTGATCTCCCGTGACCGAATCAGAGCCGTAATCTCGCGGTCTGTTGCTTAATTATGCATGTCGATATGCTCTGGTTATTACAAATGGCTCTCGTGCCAAAAACTGACAGTTGTCAGGAGCTCTAAGTGGAATGTATGTGTGTGATTTGGCATGTTCGTATGGTCTGACCTCCTCCAGTGTGTGACAGCTCGGCCTCGTCCACGTGCCGATGCAGCTGAGAAAATGATTTTTTACTCCCCTTTCCCTCTCCTTCATCCTCCCATTCAGCCCAGCACATTTGTTTTCATTGGAGAAACACTAATCTGTAGTTCGATAACCGAACCTGCTTTATCTTCATCCACCATCTTCCACCACATGGTCTGCAGGACAGGCCGCTCCATTTCAATGGCTGTAATAATTTCATATCAGGACTATATGTGCGTCTGCCACACAAGATAGAGTTTGTTCATCTTTATTGCCTGTGCAGCTCTGATATTTTAGAAGGACACAATATGCCCGTGAGCCCCTCCAGCCAATCCCTCTGTGCTTTGAACACACTGACCAATCACAGTGCCTGTGGATGATTTGCAAGAGAATGAAGCAGGCTGGCCTTTGAACGTTGTCGCATTATTTATTCATCAATGCACTGGTGCAGTCATAATACATGGCTGTATAATCGCAGTAGTAGTACTTTTGTCTAGGGATGTCCAATTAGATTGGACCTCCAGTCTGTATCTTTCCTTTGCACTGTGGCCAACTGGGCCATACACACTCCAAACTCCGCAAGCAGTAGCTTTATAGAAACAATCCTAATAGAGTGTGTCAGTTAAGACATTCTTAGTGTCCAGCTGCTATTCTTCAGTTTAAAACTGCTGCTAACTGAGGCTAATGTTGCTATCAAACACTAGAACTCAATAGGCACCCAAATAGTTTCCGTTAAAGTACATCCCTAAAACTGCCGACCTGCTCAAACCTCCAGTTCTTTGTTAAGGTTTAAATAGACCTTTAGCATTTTGAGAACCTCAGAGGAATTCAAAATTACATCCACGCATTTGCACGGGCTTGATGAGGATCTGGAGATATGAATCGTTCGGGATATTTGGGTGCCTTTTGGTGTTTGTTAGCAACATTAGCTCCAATACTGGATTAAAGAGGCCAAATTTGGACTCCAACATATCGTTACTGACTTGTAAAGTCTGTAGTGGGTTTAATGTTGTGTAAATGTGATTTTTTTGTCAAACTCTTTAGTTGTGGTCTAATATGATTTAAAATGTGCCATTTTAGCAGCTGATTTTACACTGTTCCTTCATTCAGTTATGAAAATGTTTCTTATTCTGCTGTAAAGTGCCTCCCTGCTGCTAATGTTTAGAGGACTTTGTTCTGAAACGGGTCTCGCTGCTACATCAGTGGAATACATACACTGTTCCCACAGGTTTTTGAAATCCTTGAAAAACTGTGAATTGTGAAATCAATACCCTAAAAGTTTTTTCAAGTAGACATAGACACACATCCTTTAAAATGATTGAATATTTTTATTTGGTGCAATAACACAGGTTTAATTTTTACATTCTTTAAATTAATGTTCGCTAATAGGATAGGTTCTGCTGTCTACATGTGTGTCTCCCGCATGTACATGTTTCACAACCCCACCCGCCTCAGAAAAGTGTCTCGTTTCTGCATGACTTAGGGAAACAGCATCAGGCCAAGGAGAATGCTAATGCTAAGCTAACAGTTCTGTAATTAAACTCAATACGAAGCTGTGCCCTGTTGGTGTAAATTAGAACCTGGAAAAACCTTGAAGAATTCTTACATTTGTTGTTCAGAGATCAAATACCTGTAAGCAGGGCATTAAAAAGGAACAAAGACAAACCCAATAGAGCTCTAAGCCTGAAACCTTGTTCGAGATTCAAATGCAAAACCGCAACCCGAACTCATTCAGTTTTGAGCCCGAACCCAACCTGAGGCATTTTTTTCCAGAGCTCACACGAGACAGCTCATCATGCTGAATAAACCACTGGAATTACAGTAACATCCATCAAAATATCTGGACAAATTGAACAAAAATTAGGTAAAGTAGTACAATACCGTCAAACAGGGGATGTTCGCCTTCAGCTGTTCAATCCTCTGACTCTATTGTTTGATGTAGATCATGATATGTGAAGTATGTGAAAGTCTTTTGGGCTGAATACGATATAAATGCTGTTCTAGCCGCACTAAACCGTCCTTTCCTGACCTTTATTTTCTCTGGAGCCTTATGGACTTCAGTGATGTATCCTCTCAATAAAACCCTCCAGACTGAAACTGTTTAAAGATAATAAAGCAGAGAAGGAGAATAAAGAGGTGAAACTCTACAGCAGGGGAGGGGGGTGGGTGGCGGTTGTTTGGGGAGAAAGAATTTAGGGGCAGGTCAGTGTGTAGGGGCAGGTCAGTGTGTAGGGGCAGGTCAGTGTGTAGGGGCAGGTTAGTGTGTAGGGGCAGGTCTGTGTGATGGGGCAGATCTGTGTGTAGAGGCAGGTCAGTGTGTAGGAGCAGGTCAGTGTGTAGAGGCAGGTCAGTGTGTAGGAGCAGGTCAGTGTGTAGAGGCAGGTCAGTGTGTAGGAGCAGGTCAGTGTG
>JBBKCR010018921.1:0-12187 GCA_037577295.1 Ladigesia roloffi | reverse complement strand
TTAAGGTAAAATTAAGGGAACAGTTTACAAATTAATGGGCACTTAATTCAAATTAAGGTGCTTGGTGCATAAATTAAGGTAGAATTAAGAATATTTTAAGTACATTGTGTTTCATAGTGATTACATCCAGATTTTCCCCTTCTGAATCCCCAGTTTCTTCATTTTGACGTACTTGTTTGTCCCACTTTATTAACGCCACGTCTACTATGAGATTGGTGCCAGTTCACCCTTATTCCTATCCATTCATCCCCTCACCTTCATGTTGTGATTGTGTATGCCTGCTTGTGTTCTGTTTCTATTTCTGTTATACCTGGCTTATGCTTGCTGTGCTCCAATGTCCCCTGTGCTGGGGAATTTTGCCTCTAACTGGCAACATGTCAGTTTGTCTCATGCCAGCCCCGCCATTCAGGGTCATGCCAGCTGGCTTTACTGCTTGTGGGTATCTAATTTGTCTGCTGCCCTGGACCTTCAGTGTTTGCAACGTGCAGGGTTCTCACATTCGAAGTGTGGCCTGCCCCCACTGTGAGATCTGTGATGGGGCCTTGAAACCTTGTGTGTCTGCTGGGTCTCCTTGTTAATTATCTGGCGGGTGGGAAACAATGAAGAACCAACAGCTTTGTCCATCAGCCTTTTCCATCAGCACAGTCTTGTTGCCCTGTGCTGTTGTTTTTGTGTAGGGCCCATTTGTCAGGTGTGAGTGTGGCCCGTCCCTGGTCCTGAGCCCCTGGTAACCAACATGGACATTGTATGTCTCCTTTTAAAGACCTGTGTTCATCTGAAGCCTGAGAGTTTCCTGAGTGTCTTTGCCTGCCTGACCTTTGCCGGTACTGGATCCCATAGCACTACTTGCTGTTTGGAGTGCACTTCCCAGCCATCAATCCTATATTTTCCTTTCACAACACCCCCAGCATTTCAGATAATGCCAAAGAGTGGGTGCTGGACACCTTAGCATCCCCTCCTTCTCCAGGGAGTACCAGGCCATTACCACCTGCTGCAGCTAATAGCAGTTCCAAGCTGGAAATCCTGCCTTTCTCAACAACCCTCAGTTTAGACAATACAAAATCCATGGTCGCTAGACAAATGAATGTCATCTGCTTCTCCAGAGACCACTCAACAATCACTGCCAGCTGCTCTGGAGCGCACTTCTTTGCACTCCAGCATCCTGGACAATGCCAATAAGCGGGCACAAGGTGTCTTACCACTAGGCCTGTCACGATAAACAATAAATCAATTATTTGCACGATAATTAAAATGAGGTCGATAATTTTCCGGCTGCGATCATTTTCATTTGTTTGCTTTCGTACAGACATTACTGTCATATATTGGTCTCTACCGCCCCCTCTCATTTCCTTAGGGTAATGAGGCATGATCTCTCTTGTGGGTTAGCTTAATAGCTAGCTAGCCGCCTGGTGAGAAAATGCAAACTAGGTACACATTTAAGCTGTGAATACCGCTTACGCCACTGCATATGGCCGTCTCATTTACAGGACGGGAAGTTTTTTTTCTCCAGAGATCGGCACTTCTTTGTCTCATTTCTCCTCCTTAATCTTCAGAAGCGTGATGTTAGATGTGCTTCAATCGGTGTCTCGCGGTCTGGTGCGCTGCGGAGCTGAAAAAGCTCTACGTTTGTAATACTGATAATAAAAAATAGATTAGTAATTGTATAATCAGGTGTAAAAATATTTTATTTAAATGAGAATAGTCTAAATTTACAGAAAGACCTTTAGAAGTGCAGAGAGTCAGTCCGGTTTAACATGCACCCATTTCTTGGGGTTCTTCCAGATGGGACAATCACCTATCTCTGGGAAACTTCAGAGTTAAATAGGGCTCAATGAGAGCTTTCCAAAGACCACTTGTTTGCCATAATACGGCGAGCTGGAGTTATTAAGACGAAGATGATCGCCTTGGACAAAAGTATAGGGACACCGCTATTTAGCATAGCTGGACACATTGCTACTCCTGAGAGATTCTGCCGTTAAGTCACACAAAGTCAAGGTATGCTGACTATCTTACAATGTCTTCCACTGCCAGTGTTATGTGGTCTTTAGAAGTCAAGGTTTATGGATCTTTGCAAGGGTGCATTTGCATTATTATGTCATTATCGTTACATCAGTAGAAATGGACACAATGACAATATTATCGTTTATCGCAATAATTTATCTTCCAGCAAAATTTGTTATCGTTACAGGCCTACTTACCACCACCTGCTTCTCTAGGGACAGATGGTAGACTAGTTGTTAACGCTTTCACCCTATAATCATGAAGTCATGGGTTCACTTGGTGAATGTATTAAATGCAGAATAAGAATATCATGCCGTTCACACTGTGTGCTGTTGTGTGTTCACGTATGACCAAATGTTCACGATCACTTACAGTTCGTTCTTGGCCATTACCACCTGCAGCTTTGGAGAGCAATTCCCTGCCTGTCTTCTTGACTCTGGCTCTCCTGACTCTGGTTTTTCACTGTTGGTGGCTTGCCTTTTTTTTGCCTGAATACCTGTGGCCAGCCCTCCTGTTTAATTTTTCTTTTGACAAGCTACACTGACCCTGGCATTCCCATTAGTCGTGTTACTATCCATGTCCTTTCTTCTCCTGGTATTAATTGAGGGGTTCTTGGCTTATTCCTGAGCCAGGTCACCCATTCTTTTTTAAGGCAACTCTACTATGGCATTCACCCACATGACTACCCTCACCTCCACCCTTACGCCGACATTCACTCCTGATATTTCTATTACCTTTCATCCCTCCACTTTGTGTTGTGATTGTGTTCGACAATTTTCTTTCTTTTTCTGGCATTCATTCTTGTTGAGCTTGGCTTGTTCCTCCCATGTGTGCCAAGGTCCCCTATGCTGTGGAGGTCTGTTACTCCCTTGGTTCTAGTTTGTTCTGTTCATGCCAGCTTTGCAGGATAATGTAGCTACTGCATGTGATCTCCTTTCTTTGCTGCCCTGAACTTTGTGTGTTTGTAATGTGTAGCTTCTTTCATCAGGAGTGTGCATCCTGTCCTCACTGGGATTGGACCTTGCTTGGAGCTGTGTGTGACTGCTGAGCCTTCTTGTTCAAGGTATCCAATGGATGTCTCACGTGAGATTCGATGACCTTGCCCTTTGGTGTACCCCTGGTGCTCTAACATTGTTGCAACATATGTGCAAAACACAAACTGCAAAACTGTTCAGGAATAGTTGGAGGAATGTGACAAATATTTCAAGGTGTTGACTTGATCTCCAAGTTCCCCAGATCTCAGTCCAATCCCTGGGATGTTCTGGATTTTGTCAGATTTTTCACAAACCAAAATCCTACACTGCGGCATATGCATCCTATTTACCACATCCACAAAACCCATGTAACACATCCTCTCTTTTAATGGCACCTAATATTGGGCAGTTGATTTTAATGTTATGGCTCATCAATGTATGTTTGCAATAATAAATAAACAGCAGCATGACACTAGACTACTAGACTAGATTCTAGACTTCACACGAAACTTGCCGGTGGCTGGAACTCACCATGGGCCTGTGTCTCAAACTTCTGTGCCAGGTCCTTCATGGAAAGCTTTGTCTCTGTCTCATTTTCCTGTTTACACAACTCTCTGAGGATTTTACAGGCACTTAGAGCACCCAGGACAGATTCTCCCGCCTAGTCAGAGAGAAGGAGAGGATAGATGGACAATTAAAATATGTGTGCCAGACTCAAGTTCATTTAGATTCCATGTTAAAAGGTTAAAGCCAAGAATTTCTGAGGTTGTGAGATGATGTATAGAAGGGGCTGCAAATGAAGGACAATAAAAGAATCCTTACCATCTCCCAGAACAAGGTGGCCATTTCACTGCGGTTCTGCAGAACAGCCCAGATAAAGAGTGAAGCCCAGGGCGAAGCACAAGGTTGCTGACGGTATGTACAGTCACCTTGCAGCAGCTTATTAACATGCTGAGAGAGACAACATAAATCATCATCATGTCTAACAATCCATGTAATTTCTAACATAAATGACCAGAAATGCTAGTGTCAATGCATATATTTTTTTCATGTGTGTCTTGTAAAATGTGGATGGGCCTGATGATAAAATAGTGAATTAAGTATGGGGCCTAAAGAATTGGGAGCTCGAACAGATAAGGAAACAGATGATGCTCATTTGGTAAAGATGACTAACAAACAAAAGTTTGTTAACAAAAAGTTATGGATAATGTGCTTGCTGGAACCTAGGCAAAATGATTTATGAAGACTGAGTTTTGAAGACTTGTTGCAAATGTTGGGTGAGTTTCCCTTGGGTTTACAAGATAAACAATCATGCTTTTAAATGGCAGCAAAAGGTTTTCAGCTTTGGTACCTTTGCAGCTTTCCTGGCATTGACCTCCGCCTCTAAACCGAGTGGACGGTAATAAAAAGGTTGGCACACTCCTCCAAAAACGTCTGATAACAACCGTGAAACCTGTGACACAATACATGCGTCAACCATCCCCTTTTACTTGTAGGCCACAAGCATCTGACGTCTGACCTTGAACATAGATGTGTAAAGAATCAAGTTGTTGTAACAGAGGAGATTTAGCCCCCTCCTCTCACCTCGAACAGGCTGAGCGTTGCAGGTGATTTTTTTAAGTTTCCATCGGTGGAAGTTGGTGAGGCAGAGGCATGACTGCTGCGTTCCCTCAACCACTCCTGCAGTAACTTGTAGGCCAGAGTGCTGTCTGACAGAGACTGGTACAGACTCTCCAGACGCTCATACGTCAGGTACTCTATGATGTTCAGACCGTTCTCTGTGAACAGTCGCACAAACTCGGGCTTATTGTTCACCAGAGCATCCGTCATGGAGTCTTCCAGGTCCGCATACTGAGAGAGAGACAGAGAGACAGGGGTAGAAAGAGAGAGAGATTTAAAGAGATTGTCAGTGTTTAAAAAGTGGCCATAAAAAGAAACCCTCAGCTTTGAAAAAAACTAATAGAAAAAAAATGCCCACTGTATTAAAGCGCTAACACAGATAAATGATCAGTGAGTACTGTTAACATAATGTCCCTGTACAGTGTTTAATGAAATCTACAGAAGTGCAGAAATGGGAATGTACTTCCAACTAACCTTCCACTGGATGTTACCACTGAACAGCTCACTCTTGGCAATGTCAACTCTGTTCCAGGCCACAGCCAATTTCAGCTCATCTGTATACTCACTGGCATTACTGCTTGCCTGCTTACAGGCTACACACACACACATACACATACACATGTGCACAAACACATGTTTAAATACATGTCAGTATTGTAGTTTGCAGACACCAGCCAGCACTTTTAATGTGCAAAATTTCTCAATGAATGGACAAATAAAAACACTTAAAAATAAAAGGTAGCACTTTTTTAGAAATGAGATTGTATTTTCACAACAATAATCAAAACATTCTCCAAAAAATCAGCTCACCTCTGACCAGGGCTTTCAGAATTACTGTATCAAAATCATCTGCTCCGTCCTGGTCTCTGTTAAACACGGTGATCAAAGACCTGTTCTGATAGATGCTGACAGCCTAGAGAAAGAGAGAGAGAAAGAGCATTATATTATGTACGCATACCCAGATAGTCCAAATACTCAAAATGCATTCTTTTTAAACTGATCAATGCTCTAATTTATGTCTGCATTGTGAACCATGCCTCAGATCTTCAGCTCTCTCTAAAGAAGCAACATTTAGACACCAAACTGTTTAACAACAGTAAGTGCAAATTTTCCCTCAATCATTTATTTACATCTAATGCTAAACCTATAACTAATTTCTACCCCAAAATGTGGCTTTTTTCTTCCAGTGTGTAAAAAGCATTTTTTTAAAAGTACTTCACATAAGTCTGCCTGTGCCATAGGTCAGCCCCTTTTTCACCCAGCAGATCCCCCTTATTTATCACCTGTTCCACTAGTTTGTCCAGTGTTTTCTCAGTGGGGAAGTGTTTCTTGATTATTTCTTTTATTCGGTCTCTAAGCTCAGCAGTCGAGCTGTCACGACCCTCTCCGTCCACAGGAGGTGCCGTGGAGCTCAGGTCACTGAGCAGTTCAGTAATCATATCAGCAGCTGGACCGGACCCGTCCAGCACCAACCATGGTATGGCCTTCTTCAGTGACATGTCCATTCTCTGAAGAGGGCGGGAGTGAGAGATGAATAGTCAGAGTGCAGCAACATCCGTCCTTTAAAGCAGATTATCCTTACACAAAGAACCCTTACACAAAGTACACAACAAGTGGGCATGAGTGTAGTAATAGAACTTATTGACGAACCTTTAACACTGAAGCCTCGCCAGATATCAGCATGCACAACACTGGGATCTCAATGTTACCACTACCTGTTGATGTGTTTGTGTGAATTCAGGATGGAAGAGGACAAAACAGATAATACAGTTATTAGTAAATAGTAAAAAAAGTTATTCTAGGTCTGGCATTTTACAGGTCTGAAATACTTATTGATATAGTAACCCTCCGCTTAAACATGAATCAGCAGTCGCAGTTTCAGTCTATCACAGACTTCTTATTGAATAATTGTTCGCTGAAACCACCACAATAACATGGAAACTGCAGATATCCTCCATATTTTTTGCTTATATGATGCCCGGGCATTGTCTGCCACAGCCCCTTGTCCTCTTGCTGGTTGTTTGTGTTTGGGCGTTGTTGTTAGCATGGCAATCAGACACCTGAAGAGAACAAGTCCCCGCTGCTTAGCGCCGCACCAAACATAAACAACCAGCACGAGGACAGGGTGAGTTGCAGATGAGGTCCAGACGTCACCGTCAGCTGTACTCAGAAGAGGGAGGTTTGAAAATTACCATTCTGAGAACATTATTTATTTTCCTTGCTGCTGATTTCACCATATTCTGACTGTTGTCAATCATGTTCAATTTTTACCATTTAAAACTAGCAATTCACATTATGAGAATTATAGCCTTAGCATAAGCTCTGGAATTATTGGAATTTCATGTTTATAGGAAACAATGTGAAAGACAGTGTCAGAAACTCCAGAAGCAAGTCTATTTGAGATGATTGAACAACCCCACATTGTTTGTGGCAAGACTATTACGTAGCAGCTCCACTGCAAAATTCAGAAAGTAAATGTTCAATCAGTCTTTGGGGATTGACTACATTTGAGGTGTAACGGTTAAAATGTGCATGGTTTTAGATAAAACAGCACAAAAGGTGCAAATCAGAGTCTGTGGTTAACTGTGTTGTATTTTCAGTTATAGCTGAAACTGTATGTCAGAGTCAAAGTTTAATCGAGTTCTATCAGTGGGAACCATACATAGACAGCGCACCTGACAGAAATTCAATACAGCACAAATTAAATAATATTAGGTTCCAACTTATGTAACTGTTTAGTCTTAAAGATTTTCTAGTATGCTTTAATGTCTCTGTTGGTCTTGGAAGTTTCCCTCACCCCAGATTCCAGTGCGCTGATTAGATATGTGGTCCTCCAGGTTTGTGATGAAGTTTGTTTCACCACCCTGGCGCCCTGTACTCCCATCATCCACCAGCAGGAAGGCTTGGTAGTTAATGTCCAGTTCGCAGGAGTCCTGGGATTTATTCTGAACATAATATCTTGCTGGGAAACTGCCCTGAAAAAACACCATGGTAGAATGTGACTCTTATATGGATACAGGTAAGATTATATGAAAATATTTAGATAGACAGTATGCTACTTCTCTCTTCTGTAAACAAGACCACACACACACATATACACAAGCACCTGTGACCACAGAGAGTTTTGCAGAGCTAAAAATATAATGTAGGTCCCCTTGCAACAACAAAAAAAGATCTCTCAAGGTATGGATGAAGTTGGGAAAGGCCAAGTCAAAAAATTCCTGAACAATGTTTGCAGTTTGGCTGAAAGAGCCCACTGCCAAAGGTGCTTGGTGGTACAAAGAGCTGTCCATATGCCTGCAGGACCGAAGTTTTCCCAGCAGAACGTTGCCCAGAATATCACACTGCCTTTTCTGACTTGTTTTCTTCCCATATTATATCCTGGTGCCATAGAAAATGTGAGTGTGACGAGGGTGGGGTGGGAGGTACCCAAATTCAAGTATTTTTTTAAGTATTTGTCCGAATACCGTATTCGTAAAACACACGTTATTTGTGCCTTTCCGAATATCGTATTCAGGTTTGGTTACATGTCTACAAAATGTCCTGCTGTTTTTAAAGCATGTAAAACAAGCTTAGAGCAGGCTATTTATCCATGTGTGCAAGTGGTACGTGTGTGTGTGGCTGTATGAGTGTGTGTGTGTGTGTGTGTGTGTGTGTGTGTGTGTGTGCATTCTACACTCTACCTTTTCATTAATGAGCTGCTGGCGGTTGGACACCAGGCCCCAGGGCGTCACACCCAGAGCAACAACTTTAGACTGGGAGGTTGAAGAGGCTGCAGCTACATGATCCCTCACTGCTTCACCCACACAGCGACTCACACCTTCCCTCAGACCACCAGTCATGATCCACGCACCTGAGGGTGACCAGAAAACAGCATGCTGTGTACAAAAGACCACTCTACAAGACCTCTCAGTGTCCATAGGCCAAGTCCTGCTAAAATAATTAATTAAAAATATCATTTAGAGGCTTTAAACTCAGGCTTCTGGTTCTATTCACTACCACTGAGCAATATGGTATAACTGTATACAATAGCATCAATCTCACTCTGAATGATAACTCTGTTTACATCTTTAAGCACTGCTTGGTAATACCCTCATTTGCTCTTTCAAAGTGTTAAGCAATGCAAAGACGATTCCTTATTTAATGTGATGTACAAACCAGATACTCTCCAAACAAAATGGTTATGGAGTGAATCAGCTGAATGAAGCTGCTTTGAATTCTAATTCAATTGAAAGGGTTTTTAAACACACAGTGTTGAAAGCAGAGAAGAGAAAAGAGGAGCTGTCTACACATACAGCTTAACACAGACACTACAGAGAAATAACTTCAGTGTTAACATTTAGCTGAAAGACTAATTTAATGTGTTAAATCCAGGCAAATGCACATTCATGCAGTTCAGATAAACACACATAAACACCCAGCACTTCCCAACTTATCCACACCTGAATGCACACAAACAACCAGGCAGATAGTGGAAAAGGAAAGAGTGCAGAACTTTAGGTAAACAACAGTAGGAAATATTTGGATATACTGCGTGTTAATCTGTGTTGATACAAAGCCATTTGCGATATTGATATTAGAGAACATTTCATATCATCGTTGTCAGGGCAACTCCCCCCCAATAGGAACATTACAGGAAAATAATCAAACTCCTAAGCAAAAGATGTACAAAGGTTCTATTTCTAATACTGTTCAACCATGCCTGATAAAAAAAAAACATTTTAAAACAGGTAAAAAAATACAGCACAAAATATGTGCCATTAGGAGTTCATCTTCACATTCAGGGTCTTTAAATATACTGTTCACAGTCTATGAAAACCCCAGAAACAATCCCACCTGTGCCACACACTCTGCCATAAGTTGAGAGTTGTCAAACAACCTAACCATGTCTGGTCAGTGTTGGTTGGTTTTATGCTGTATGGAGTAGAAAGGGGCTGATAATGCACCTATATGTTGGGTGTTTCTGATGAAAGGTGTTCCTAATGATCTAGAAACCTGGTGTTCATCTGCAATCCCAATATCTATCTAATCACAGCCGGGCGCTCTGTTATAACGCAGCCCAACACAGCAGGCTTGAGGAAGGTGGTCACCTGTGCTCTGAGCGGCCCGCACCAGGCCCTGCCTCAGCACCTCTCGGACCCAGCTCTTCACCTTCTCCTGGCCCATCCCGCCCACCACAGACACCACCAAGTTGGGTGCCGACAGCCCCCAGTGTTTCATCATCAGGGTGTAGACCAGGGAGGCGGGGGTGTCACAGGACAGACGCAGAAACTGGGGACAGGAAAAAAATAACATCAAATGACTTCAACAGTCATAACAAGAGCCCTCAAGAGTCCTAATTTAAAGAATTCCTAACTGCTCCTCACCACTTGATCCACAACCTGCAAAACTCTGCATAGTTGAAAATGTGTCAAGTTCCGTCAATCAAAAAGCTGGTGTCACATGCATTTTAGCTTATAATTGTAAGTGAAGAAGTCACTGTTCAGGGGCTGTGTTTTGATCATTAAAAAAAAAGCATTTTGTGTATTATATGGGAAGAGAGCGCAGATGGTACATATATTACATTAATATATGTATGTTGATACATAGGTAGATCTGCATGTATATGTATGCGTACATGTATGTAATGTGTATACATACATACATATACATATATGTATGTGTATGTGTGTGTGCATATGTCTATGAATGCATATGTGTATAGTTAAGTATGTGTGTGCATGTATGTACATATCTCCTTGCAATACATATATAATATATGTAATATTTTGCTTGTATGTATTATAGGACCCCTGCTGCAAATCTCCAGTGTATGTAAGTATGCACAAAATGTACACACTAGTTATATTTTATTCTATCCAAACCCACAATTTCTGCCACTTTAAAAAAAATTATATGTATTTTATATTTAATTTAGATTTTCTAACTCTTACTGTCTGCAGGCTAGCCCCAAACGACATCTCGTTTTACTGACACAATGACAATAATGCATCTATCTGTCTATCTGGTTGAGTCGCAGAAATGCAATCCAGTTATGTCTGACATATGTGGGCTGAGGGCTTAATTTTAGAGACTCTTAAAATCTCGTGTCCTCTACAGTCCAGAGACTGACTGTCCTGCTTGCCTTGCAGAAGGAAATGGGAGGAAAATCCCTCATGAGAGAGAATGTAAAAGCCAAAAATGCTCCAGTATGTGTGTTTGTGTCTTTTCGTGTACTGACAAGCATTTATAATGAAATATTTCCACAAAGCTTTGGATTATTTAACATCTATTATAAGAACTAATTTGGTATAAGTCTCAATATTACAATGATTCAGTTACAGCACTTTCATACAGCTCTGCAGAACGTTCTCGGTCGCAGGGGGAGTTTTGTGCTGAATTAGGTGCTGTAAATGGGAAGAAAAGTTGCATGTTTAGTCCTGTAGAGGGCGTGTTCCCCCAATTGCACATGGTGGTTTTGTGTAGGCATGCTGTGACGAAACTGCTGCTACCAACAATCAGAGGATTTCTAGTTTGTTACAGACAAACCTGAAAAACAGACATCCAATATCTCCACACACACACGTGCACACATGCACTCTCAAAATGTCCTTAATAGTTTGTGCCCCCATCGTCATCATGCACTGGGCTTTTCGTTGAGCCGTTTCAGGGAGAATGTGAGTGACAGCACAGCTAAACGCCACTGAATGCTCAGCAAAACACACACAGCCGGATATTCCAGACACACTCAGGGCTCCGTTAAAGCCACGTCACACATTTTCCCTCAATTTGAATAAACTACATGATTTCTAAACCTATGGTTCAATCCAGTGGTCATGGTCCCTACTAAGCTTGATTTGTATAATCATGGTTGTGATGTCACAAGCATGAACACTGTGTTGCTCCTGTTTAGCCTTCAGCCGTTAAGCCCCACCCACTTCTGCAGAAGTGATCGGTCTTGTTCCTGCACATTCAATAAAGGTTTTTTACCATATTTTATCCAGTCCAGAATTAATTGCTTTCCCTTTGTATCAGATTAAACACTGTGGCCTGTTATGTCAATATTTATTTTTCCTGTCTTATTTTTCACAGCCTAAGTAATATAGCAAATAAGCAGCAATTTAAGTTTGCAGTAAATTTGTTCTCTTTCAAGGGTGTTCACTTGTTTTCACTCAGAAGAGCAGCAAAACATGTCAATTGATCCATTTGGTCCAAGTTTTGCACATGACCATATGCACGTGTGTATGTGTGAATCCTTATGCACGTGTGCTACATACGTTACTGTGTCTGCGTCCGGCTCCAGCAAACTCCAGCTCTCCGAAGGCGTCGGTGGGATACTCGGACGTGTGCACGGCAGAGTCCCATTTACTGACCACAGCAGAGCTAAAGAAATCAGCTGTAGCTGCAGAGCTGTGCTTGGAACGCTGGCCCCCACACTGACACCGGTCCCCATTACTGCAGGCAGGGGTAAAGGAAGCAGAAATTCTCCTGTTTTTATTTTTATTTCTTACATTATTGATTAAACTGACAAATTTGCCACTAAACTTTGCAAACACATCTGTCAGATTTCAGCAAAATGTTGGTGACCTTTTCATCATGACTGTAGAATTTAG
>JBBKCR010018910.1:0-12189 GCA_037577295.1 Ladigesia roloffi | reverse complement strand
CGTGTGTGTGCGTGTGCATGTGTGTGTGTGTGTGTGTGTGTTGTTTAACTGAAATACCTTGCACTTGACTCCCTGACCCTGGGGAGAACGAAAGAGAGAGAGAGAACAGCATGATTCGAGAGGGAGAGAAAGTGAGGATGGAGAGGGGTTGTGAGAGAGAAGAGAAGTGGATAGATATAAGAGAGAGCAGGAGAGAGAGAGATCACAGACAGAAGAGAAAACAGAGGGAATGAGAGAGAGAGATAGAGAGTGAGTGAGAGAGATTAGTCTCTAGCACAAGGCTCATTATGGAAGATAATGGGACTCACCGTACCTGGTCTGCACAGCGTGGTGAAAACACAGTATTATAATACTGATAACATTCACAAAGTTCTGTCTGAGTAATATGTTGTATAGTAATGTATTTATTATAACTGTGATATTATACAGATGTCACAGTAATTGCCTTTGAAAACAAAGATTGCTTATAAATTATGTCACTTATAATATATTGAAACAAGTGAATACAATGTGTGGAAATCCTCAAATATTTTAATGTGATGCAAATTTCTGAATGCAGTCTCTTCTCATTTTTGCTGTTTCATTTCATTTATTGATACTTAAACAAATGGAAAAGGTCAAAAGAGCAGACTCTAACCTGTCAGACCAGAATGCACATAAATACTATTCAGTAAGCAACTAGTTAATTAACAAATTAACTGTTATTATATCTAATTTGTGCACAATAGGTCTAGACTTCTAATTTGTTAATACTAATTAAAAGGTCTTTTAATAAGGTCTCCGGGCAAAAGCATAGAGGCAGACAGTGATAATATGTTGTGTGTGTGTGTGTGTGTGTCTGTGACACGATACACTGTGTGTATGTTGGCATTAACTGGTGATTTCCTTTACAGAATAAAACAGCGAACACGATTGCTGGGGAAAATCACGTCGTCTCCGCATTGCTGTGCTGCAATTTCAGTCTTTGAAGTGACTCAGTTGTCTTGTGCTCACAGCTACAAACATGCACACACACACACACACACACTCACTCTTTTGTTCCCTCCTTCATAACCCAACTCTACTTTCGTTTCATTTTTCTTTCTTCCACTATTTCTTTTTTCCAGACTCCCTCTGTTCCCCCAACCCCCCCCCCCCGTAAATACCTTCATTCCAGTTCCTTTATGAGGGAGCTGATAAGGAATGTCTTTCATCCGCAGCAGATAGGCCTCTTCCCTCGCAGCTTCAGAGGACAGAGCCGTGCCTGCCCCTGTGTGCGTGTGTGAGAGGGCGAGTGGGCATGCGCAAGTGATTTTTGGGGATTACGGCTTCCATACCTCAACAAAAGAGACCGTGTGTGTGTGTGTGTGTGTGTGTGTGTGTGTGCACGCACACATGCGCATGAACGTGTTTTCTTTAAAAAATCCTAATTTTGGTGTTAAACCATGATAAATAATGACATTTTTCGTGGGGTGCTTACATGGATAGATGGATGGGGTTTTTAGTATTATTTTGGAAAGTTTACAAATTTAATGACGTTGTATTATGAGTAATATTGGACCATCTCCATTGGTCCAAAAATTACATTATTTTGAAATTAAGGCACTGTGGGAGTACATACATATTACGTGAATCATGTTTTCACATGTAGATTCATACCTGTACTTACAAAATTAAATGAAATACATATAAGACATATAATCATTTTCAGTGATGGGAATAACGGCACTATAAATAAACGACGATACTTTTTTCAGTAACGAGTAATCAAACCAATTACTGTTTCCCCGTTACAGCGTCGTTACCGTTACTGACAATAAAATGCGCGCTACCATAACTGAGAACACTGAAGCGATTTTCATGCGAGCCGCGTCTCTCTCAGCGCTGTGTGTGTGTGTGTGTGTTTGGGGCCGGTGCGGAACTTCCTGTTCGCAGGGCGTACACTCTAACAATTAGGCCACAAGCTTCCCCAATATTGTGTAGGTCTTCTTTGTGCCCCCAATACAGCTATGACCTGTCGAGATATGGCCTCCTCAAGACCCCTGATGGATTAATGTGGTATCTGCACCAAGATGTTAGCTGCACAACCTTTAAGTTCTACGTTTTCGCAGAATTTGGAGCCCAAGTTAGCTCCTTGAACTCTGTCTTGATCCTCAAACTTTCCCTCAACATTTATTGCAGCATCTGACATTGCCATTAGGGAACGCCATTTTCGTTAAAGGCCTTTACAGGACTTCAGCTATGATTAGGTAGTTAGCATGTGTCAAAATAACATTCATATGCATGCTACGACCTGAGTATCACACTGCCTCCACTGCTTTGCCTTCCTCTCGTAGTGAGTCCTGGTGTGATTGTGTTTCCATCAGACCAGGCCAACGTCTTCCATGCTCATTGTAGGCACTTTCAGAGGTGGATAAGTATCAGAATTTGTACCCTGAACCTTCTGTGGCTACACAGCCCCATACACAGCAAGCGGTGATGCACTGTGTGTTCTGACACCTTTCCAGCATCAGGCTTTTTTAGCAATTGTTAATACAGTCTTCTGCTCCCATGGCATTGTTGCCGGTCCTCTAGTTGTCCTTCAATGCACCACTTTTGATAGAGCCTAATCACTGCATAACTCCCTGCCATGCCACCAGTTGTCTGACTATCAGAGTTTGGCCCTTGTCAAAGCCTCTCAGATCCTTACGCTTTCCCATTTTTCCTGCTTCCAACATGGCAACTTCAGGAACAGACTGTTCACTTATTATACCTCACCCTTGGACAAGTGCCACAATAACAGAAAAAATCTATGTCGTTCATTTTGCTTGCCTGTGGTTTTATGTTGTTTCTGATCAATGTGCAAGCAATAAAACTTTGTACATACATACTGGAACTATACATATGCGAAATCTAGATGCGAAATGTATTAAGACAAACCCATGTGTGTGAGAGTGCGTGTGAGTGAGAGTGTGTGTGTGAGTGTGTGTGTGTGAGTGTGGTAGTGTGAGGGTATGTTGTATGTGAAGCAGGAAGTGATCTAATCTGATTACTGGAGCGATAGGATCATTTGTTGGATGAAAATTCAGAATTTTCCTCCTCTAAGATCTCAATTATGAAATAGAATTGTTATATTGTGCTTATATTGCATGGTAAAAGATTGAATTGTACTAAGCAACATGATTTATGTTTATTTCATTCATTTAAAAGTATCCAAACATCCACATATTTATCTCAAGTGTTTGGTCAGAACACTCACCGCACACAGTAAAACATTCAGTGATTGATCTCATTTGCAAATTGCAGCCTTCTGCCACATCAATATAAAAGCCAACATCATCATGATTTACAAACAATATATTGTGCGTCCCTGATACACATGCAGTAGTTCCAAACTTTTAATCAGCTGTCACTTGAGTAACATTTATAAGGTACCACTCTGAACACACCAGAGCATTTATGACATTAACCCATTCACCAAGTGAAGCACACAGAAACCCAGCACCCAGGGAGCAGTGTGTGGGGACAGTACATTGCACAGGGTACCTCAGAGGCACTTAGCAGTTTTGGAAATTGAGCCTATGACTTACTGAATGCAGGGCGAACACCCTAACCACTAGGCCACCAGCTACAGGATTCTAAATGCTTGTCCAAATTGCTTGTGATCGGGTTTCTGACATTATGCATGTGCTTGGGCAATAGCAATCTTGCATAGCATATAGGGCCAATAAATCGCTAAATGTCTTTTCCGACACATGTGTTGTACTTAGGAGCGATTCAAAATCGTAACATTTTTTCATACTTCAATATAAAGTGGAGGAAATTTGGTTTACCATGAAAAAGTACTTTCAATAACTGTGTTATGCACTTCCGAGTCTTGTTTGTTTTTATTCCTACTTTAGAGTTAACCTGCAGGAATAATTATACTTGAACTGAACTGATAGGATTGATAAGAAAGGGTTTCAGGCATGTGCCATCAGTGTGTGCGGAGGAAAGTGTCCAGAGGAGACAGGGTTATATGGAAGCTTCAGTAATGTGATGTTGCTTTGAATCAGACACAGTGAAGCGAACATCTTCTCCCGTTCCAGCCCATTTGTTTCTCTTTGCTCTAGCAGAGTCTCTGCTGTCGAGCCGTTGTGTTGCTGCAGTTGCTCTGTAGAAGCTCAGCCCATGGGGCGCATTAGGGAAGCTGTGTGACCAGCTTGAACCAGCGCAACAAAAATAGTTTTCCCCTGCCAACAACCTCCTGGCCAGGCGGCCACTCGCTGCAGGGAAGGTGACAGCGGCATCCAGCCGCCGCAGCCTCATTTCAGCCTGGCCTCGTTATGCCGGGTATAATGACCATATCCTGTTTTTATTAAGTATATAAAGGGCCCATACTCTGCATTTTCCTCACTTTTTATATTACTTACTTAACACTTAGAACCTTGAGTAAAATTTTCAGAGTTTATACATTGTTCTTTTTTAATGTTTAAAGCCTAAACCCTTATTACTATGAGTATTAGTAAAATCTAAAATAACAAGGGGTGTGACGAGACCCTTTTCCCACGAGACGAGACGAGACATGAGACTGAGTTCACAAGAACGAGACGAGACTTTTAGATTTAAAAAAAAAATGAATACTATGTTTGAAAACCTCAATTGAGTAGGCTTTGTGCTGAGATGCTGGCGAGCCAGGTTTGTGGAACATGATCAAATTCATTACAACAACCTAGCCTTGTAATGTGTGTGTGTGTGTGTGTAATCTACTCTATTCAGTTTAGTAGTCGAGCAATGAGGGAAAAAAAACATTTCATGAGAACTGGGGTTTGAAAGTATTCTCTCACATTTCAAACAAATCCAAGATGTAACACATCACATCAAACAATCACGTGCACAACAATCCTAAACTGACCAAAAACAAAAACCTTTGCTCATACACTCAATTAAGCAGACTTGGACCTAAAAATAATTTTGAAAAAACTGTTATTTAATTGAAGGTGGAGAAAAAAGACGGCAGCAGCAGCAGGTTATCGGCCATTTAAAAGAGGCGAAATACCGTAATTGGAAACTTCAAACAAAAACTTTGAGTGATGAAAACTAGCCACATAGATTAAGTGGCTATTTAATAAAAAAGAAAGTTAGCGTGAGCCCTGTCCTTGGTGGCTCACTGCAAGTTTTTCAATTTCAGGACACAGAGACCTCTATCTACCTACCAGAGATAATCTGGCTGTTTTAATATTAAATCATTTTAAAACTTGCAGTTAAAAGTGGCTGCGTGCACCTCGGAGTTTTGCCGCTCGTAAGGTGGTCAAAAGTAATGGGACACGGCGATTTTAGCGTCTTTTTATTCAGGGGGTATTATGGCAAAGGTCTCACCGAGCCCTATCTAACTGTGAAGTTTGATTTGGGTTAGTGCTTGTTCCACAGATCTATGCCACTCTTAATGTTATTTGACTGCCTCAGTAACAATGACTGCAGGCTCATTTGCACTACTATTTACTGAAGACTTGAACGGGAAGAGGACGTAATTTGGGTCTTGCGATCTCTTGAGACAAATCTGATCTCGCGAGATCTCATACCACACTCCTAAAAATAACATTTTAGTTCTTTATGGGCATTTGTGTGTGATTTTAAAATTCCAGTTATGGTTATTATTATTAGATGAGTTTTAAATTACAACAACTTTGGTTTTATGTGACATAAGAACACCAAACATGCTCAGCATGGCATCGGACAGTTCGAGCATCAACAAAAGCCACAGGAACTTCCATATAAGTAGTTGCTCTTCAGTATGACAAGTTACCATTTATTTAACTTCTGGTTTGAGTCCAGGTCACAGTGTGTACTTGTGTCTCAAATTCTGTTTATAACCTAGACAATACCTTGCCCATCCCACACTCACACACACCCCGTCCATCCACCCCATACTCACATACACCCCACACTCACACACACACCCTCCACCCACCCCATACTCACACACACCACACTCCAGACACTGCCTCTACCCACACCACATTTACACACTTTCTTTTTACCCA
The DNA here is from genome assembly GCA_037577295.1 of Ladigesia roloffi. Taxonomy (NCBI): domain Eukaryota; kingdom Metazoa; phylum Chordata; class Actinopteri; order Characiformes; family Alestidae; genus Ladigesia; species Ladigesia roloffi. The sequence goes on along the minus strand of JBBKCR010018910.1, from coordinate 6,208 downwards.
CACCAAACTCCCACACATCCCTTCCACCCACATCACACTCACACACACTCCTTCTACTCACACCATACACACACAGACTTCTTTTACCCACATCACTCTCACACACACCCCTTCCATCCACAACACGCTCACACACCCCCTTCTACCCACAAAACACTCATACACAGGGGCGTCGCAGTTGGATGAAAAGTGAGACTAAATTACCAGGGCCCCAAGTGGGGGGAGGGCCCCTGAGGCTGTAGGCAGGGCCCATGGCTACTGCTTGTGCATAGAACCCAGATTTTGGTGCTACGCCCCTGCTTATACGAACCCCTCCACCCACCCCCACACTCACACACACCCCTCTACCCACACCACACTCACACACACCCTTTCCACCCAGCCCCACACTCACACACACCCTTCTACCCATCTCTACACTCACACAAACGATTTCACACCTTCGTTGATTTTCAATTTGTGGTGTGTATGTTGAAGTACTACACAAAATGCCAGAAGGCCATAAGATTAACTCAGTTTTCAGTTACATTGGCCCTTTAATGTAGGCATTTATGTCAAAATATATTTGTGGCCACTTGTCAGTATGGCAGGTGTGCCGGTCAGCATCAATGACCAATAAAGCCTGGCAGCCCAGCACTCAAGAGCAGCACATTCTGATTGTTTTTAGGCAGTAGGAAAAACTCTAAGTGACACTTAATACACCGGTTTCATCCATTCATTGATTTTGTGTCATACCTGGACACTTATATGATTTGCTAAAATCCCCAAATGGTTTTTGGTGTGTGTTTGTGTGTGTGTACGTGTTTGTGGGGGGTTTTGTGTGTGTGTATGTGTGTTTGTGCAAACAGGTGTGTGCGCTTGTATATGTGAATGCTGGTGTGTGTGTACATTTGTGTGCTTGTGTGTTTGCTTGTGTGTGTGAGCGTATATGTATGTTTGCAGTACTAGGTATTCACTTGTGTGTCTGTGTGCATGCTTCTGTGTGTGTTTGTGTGTGTACGTGTGTCTATTTTTGTGCAAACACACGCTTGCGCTTGTATATGTGAATGCTTGTGTGTGTGTGTACATTTGTGTGCTAGTGTGTTTGCGTGTGTGTGTGAGTGTATCTGTATGTTTGCAGGACTAAGTATTCACTTGTAAATAAAATCGGAATGTGAATTGTCTCTTTTGGACGAATGACGCCTCACGCTAGCCTGTGCACCAGAGAACAGGACGCCATTTTGGAGTTGAGCCGGGAGAAATGAGAATATACATTAGCGAGAGCGCTGACGGGGTCTCGACACAAAGCAGCGGTTTGCCTTTGTGGCTGTTGTCCCCACATTGTCATTATCTCCACTCACACACACCACGCAAACACACAGAGGAAGGGATCAGAGGGAGCGAGGGAGAAGAGTTGATTGGGGGTAATTTGTGAGATTTCGGGTGGACAGCTGGTTCTACGATAATTGTCCCCCATCAGGACGACCAAATTATGAAGGAGAGAGAGGGATAGAGGGGGAGAGAGAGGGAGAGAAGGTGTGAGAAGGGTTGTTGTAAGCTGGTTTGTCCTTTGTTAGATGAATTCCTAATATACAGTGTGTTTTAGAGGTGTGTATGGTGGCCTAGAAACAAGGAGAGAGGTAGAACCTGACCTCAGGACACAGCATGGCCCTCTTTTCCGTTCTCTTGTCTTTTTTTTCTTCCTCTTTCTCTTCTTTTTTTTTGTAATTTTTCCTTCTCCTTTTGTTTCCCCTCATCTCTTCTTTTTTCTCTTTCTTTCTCTTCTCTTGTCTTCTCTTCTCGTCTTCTCGTTACTCTAGTCATTTCAAATTCTGAGCTACATAACACACATATTAAGTCATTATAAACTGATTTTTAAGTAATAAGAGTAATGTGTAAGTAATGCACCTGCAGTTTAAGAGACTGTCCGGCTGTGGTTGGGTTCATTTAGACACTTGTTTTGGACGTGAGCTGATTGGTCTTTCCGGCAGAATCTGTGTGCAGTAGCTCTCATCACATGGATCAAATAGAAAAAAAAAATAATAATACAAACTGAAAAATAAATAGTATGCAAATATTACATGGAGGTTCTCTAAAGGTTATTTACAGTCGCATTTATAAACATGATTCCTTAAAGTAGTTTCTGTCTGGCATCACCTCCGAGAAGCTCCTGGAGCTCTGCTGTTGCGTCTGAACGTTTGTAAGTGTTCTGAACATCGCAGTAACAACACAACAGTGATACAGTACATTACCTGTGCATATATGGATCTACCTGCGTTAGCAAAAGAAATTGAGTTCCAGAAGCCCTGGTGGGTAAATGTGTATTTCCTGCTATTTGTAATTAGCTCAGATTGTTGAAGGTCCCCACAGGCACTGATGCTCTCATGAACAGCTCCTGCCACACTGATCAGCGCAGGATTTTGACACACACAGGGGCTGTGTTTGAAATGTTTGACAGGAGGTCAGTGAGGAGGCTGAGCAGAGGCTGGACCTTGGGCTGAAATCTGTGCTGCAGGGAGACGGAACCTGAATGAAGGGATTCAGCGAATATTCACATTAGTGTAATTAGCATGATGCGTCCAAGAAAATACAAACACACATGCTTTTATATTAATACAGACTTAATACTTCGGAGGTTCCATCTTCTCTGATTCTTCTCTTTTCTGTTTTCTTTTTTCCTTTTTGTTCTCTTTTCTTTTCTTTTTTGTTCTCTTCACTTCTAATATTTTCTATTCTTATTTCTTTCCTTCTCTTCTCTTCTCTTCCCTTTTCTTCTCTTTTCCTCTAGTTTCTTCAGATTTTTTCTTACATTCTCTTCTCTTTTCTTCTCTTTTCCTCTAGTTTCTTCAGATTTTTTCTTACATTCTCTTCTCTTTTCTTCTCTTCTTTTCTCTTCTCTTCTTTTTTGTTCTCTTTTTTCTGTTCTCTTCTCTCTTCTCTTGTTTTTCTCTTCACACGTTCCCTTTTCTTTTCCTCTCTACTCTTCTTTTTTGTTCTCTTCTCCTATCTCTTCTGTCTTCTGTTATCCTCTTGTTACTTCTCTTTTCTTCTATTCTCTTTCCTTCTCTTCTTTTCTGCTGAGTGTAGATACACTATAACCACAACCAGTCAAGTTTTTATTTACATATTTGCTGGTTACTTACATAATATTTACTAAAAATTGACTCAATACTCTTTGCTGACAAATAAGTGTACTGTGTGCTCACCACTGTACTGCAGTCCCTTAATTAGCTAGAGAATTGTATATTATTTATTCATTACTACTGACCTACAAAAAGCCACGCAATATAATTATAATTATAATTTAATTAAACTGCGGATCACCAGACAATTGCTAGATAGTTGACAATGGGATGAAAGAGTTAAGCATTGCATTTGAAGTTAAAGGACAATCTAGAATTTGACTGCGTTTTCCCAAAACCGGCTTGTAGGATGTTTGGGGTTGATGTCAGACATGCACTGTTACAGATTCACTTTTGTAAAGAAGGCTTTTATTTGACACCTTTTTTCCATGCGTTTTCACTCAATAACTTTTCACGACTTAACAAGAATACAGATCTGCAGATGATGAAGTAAATGTTAAATAATTGTTAAATAAATGGCGAAAAAACTGCAAAAACTTTTGATTGGTAGTTTATATGTTTGTAATACAGTATATATTAGCAGAATACTTTCATGAGCAGTCACTTAACCCTGAATGGAACGCATTTCCTCTGAGACCGAACAGGGCTAAACGAGACTAAAAGGGGTGAAGGGGGAATTGTGTGTGTGTGTGTGTGTGTGTGTGTGTGTGTATGTGTGTGTGTGTGTGTGTGTGTGAGAGAGAGAGAGAGAGAGAGAGAAAGAGTGTGTGTCAAGTCAAGATGGCCCAGCTCAACAATGTGTTATGAATATACTTCAGTAACACTGTTACACATCTTCTTCACTTATATGCCTTGTTGGCATGCCATAATAAAATATCAGAGCAACAAAACAAGACAGTAATCTGGAGCGTCATTTATCACATAATTCTGCTAACATTTGTGTTTTCATATTCTGCCCTGAAGGCTTTCTTTTTTCACCCATATGCTTCACGATCACTCATAGTCCCAAAGTACAGTGGAATGTTATCTCACAGAGTTTCAGTGAATAACTACTATAACTAGAAAGTGATGTGTCATGTTGATATGTAAACTTGTGTGCTGAAAGAGAAAAACATATTTGGATTTGGATGTTTTGTGTTTGTATAGCTGTTGAATTGTTTATTGCAAATACAGCATGTAGATTTGCGAATGATTTGGTACAGCCAGTGTATTTGTAAAAAATCTAACTTATTTTTCAGATAAAGACAGATACATACAGTTAGTAATTTTAAACATTTGAAAATGTATTGTTGCATTGGTTTTAATTCTATTTAAATAAAATTGAAAGAATTAAACAATTGTATCCTCTTAAACTAATCTTCCCACTGCCTTAAACTCTTATATTTTGTTGTAAGATTTAAATATTATTACATAGTGTATGAATAATCTGTAAATCTCTAGAGCAACTATTTGCTTTAAAAACAATTCAGCTACCAAATGGTCTCATCCATTGCACAGTTACTTAATAAGTCACATTTATATAATTGCCTATTAACGTCTGTTTTAACAGGTTCCAATCTGAACTTCCATTTTTCCTTTTGTTTTTAGAACAAGATTTTCACACATTTTCATAAAATTAAAATACTAATAACACTATATCAGACCCTTTTATCCAAAATGACTACCATTCCCTAACTACAGGGGACAGTCTCCCTGGAGCAGCTTGGGGTTAAGGGTCTTGCTCAGGAACCCAGTGGGGGTCTGCTGCAAGTAGGTATGAACCTATGACCTCTGGGTCCTACCCACTAGGCCCACACCACACTACTTCTCTTTTACTTCCAACACATATTTAGTATCAGTTACACAGTTAGAATCTACCCGTTAACACTATTATTGCACTAATTACAAAGAGTTAGAAGTAAGGAATAATAATTATGCACTTACAAAACAAATGACAAAATTATAACACCATTGACTTAAATATTAACTGTAGAAAATAATTTTCAAGAGCCACATATGTCTATAGCTAAACTAAACAAGTCAGCCATGCTGTTCTGTAAAAAAAAATCAAGTGCATTCAATGCAGATATCCTACATTCTATACTAAATGTACTTTTAATTAAAAAAATGTTTAAATACACATAACTATAATAAACTTGTGTCACTTTTACTGAATTATTTCTTTGTCATTTCTGTTCTTGAACTCATATCATCTCAGAAGGGTTCACTGGGTTGAACTAGACCCACTGAAGCAGGCTGAGCTGTAATGTGCTGCAGCCAGACCAGGTCCCTACCAGCCTGCAGCACCCAGCACAGAGGAAATGGACCGAGTGCAGGCCTACAGCTCCACAATTACATACAATTACCATAGAAATAATCAGACATCTCTCCAGTGACTGACTGTCTGCACAGCCATGCTTTCAGACTGCCCTGCCAATATCAATAGAATTGGTTTTACTTCATCCAGTCCCACGTACTCTGGTGTATGTGGAGCAGAACTGAAAGAAAACAACAAAAAGAAGGGGTTTGAGACAGTGAAGGCAAGGGATGAAGATAGGTGTGAGGAATTATGTGGCTTTGACCTGCAGTGGATATTTAAGGAATGTTATTTTGCTGGAAGCATAATTTTAGCCAGCTGGACTGCTGCTCGTGTCTCTGTAAAAGATAAACAGTGTGTGTGATAAAGAGAGAGAGGGAGAGAGAGAGACAGAGAGAGAGAGAGAGAGAGAGAGAGAGAGAGATAAAGAAAGAAAATATAAAGACAATGAAAGAAAGAGTAGCAAGAGTTAAAGAAATAGAAAGAATGAAAAAGAAACGAGAATAAAAGGAACTGAAAGAAATTGAGAGAAAGACAGAAAGAAAGAAAGAACGAAAGAAAGAAATAAGAAAGAGAGAGAGAGAAAGAAAGAGGGAGTTAAAAGAAGTAAATTGAGAATTTTAGAAGAGTTAATGAGAAAGAAATTGAAAGAGAGAAAATTAAAGAGACAGAAGGAAAAAAAGAAAGACAAAAGAAAGGAAGAAAGAAAGTAAGAAATAAATAAAGAAAGAATGAATGATAGAAAGGAAGGTAGTTAGTGAGAGAGAGAGAGAGAGAGAGAGAGAAAGAAAGAAAGAAAGAAAGAAAGAAAGAAAGAAAGAAAAAAAGAAAGAAGGAAAGAAAGAAAGAA
>JBBKCR010018872.1:0-12191 GCA_037577295.1 Ladigesia roloffi | reverse complement strand
TGTTACTTGCCCCAGGTGAGTTTATAGGAGCATCACATGCTTGAAACAATCTTTTTACCCACAATTATGAAAGGGTGGCAACTATTTGGTCCAGCCCAATTTTGGAGTTTTGTGTGATATTGTGTCAAATTAGCTTTTTTTCCCTCCTGTTTTTGGTTTGTTCCAATGCACCCAAAGGGAATACACGTGTGGATAGCAACTCATGTGCGTTTCTGTGAGAAATCCATGATTTTGGTGAAATATTTCAGGGGTACCAACAATTTTGTCCATGTCTGTATATATATATATATATATATGTGTATGTATGTATGTATATGTATATGTATATATGAAATTAAATTATATCAGTAGGAACATGTTCATCCATATCGGTGTGTGCGGTTTCAGCAACATGGTGAAAAATATTATGCCACAGTTCTTCCTGTTACCTGTTAATCCATCTTAAATAAATGGGTGATTCCTTGATGGGGGCTGCTGGGCCAAAAGTTTAAATAATGAACAGACCAGTCAGAACATTAAAGCCACTCACAGGTGAAGCAGCAGTTGACATTTCATGTTATTTGGCTTAGTGGCACTTTTATGGTGTGGGTTTTCTTAAATGTGCGCATTCCTCAGAAGGCTTCAGTTTTCCTGGATCTATTTTATACTATATATATTCATTATATCATTTAATACATAATCAGGTCAAAGCAAGTCGTCTTTTAATGTCATCCATTCACACAGCCTTTCCTACATTTCCAGTTGTGTTGACATCACAAAAACTTGAAGACAAAAAGTAAAACAATACAGTGCAGCAAACATTCATTTAGGAGAACAACAGCAGATAAAATATGAGTTAGAGAGCAACTTATATATGTGGCGGTAGTAGAGTGCAGGGCAAATACAAAGGTAAGGATGTGCAAGAGTATACTGTAGGCATGTTCAGTATTTGCAAATTCTTCAGTACTGCGGTGGAGAGGGCTGTTGATCAGAGCTTGATGTTTGTAAGCTCTAGTGTTGTATTTATGTAATTGGATTACATGGCATAATTAACTGTAATAATTAACTTTACAATGTAGGTTATTGCCATGCAATTCTGCAATATTGCAACATCATAACTGCATATATCTTTTCGTCTTCTCATCTTCATCCAATTGGTCAAATGGGCCGAGTATTTTAATCGTGCTCTTTATGTTCCTTCACTCATTTACTTCAGGATCTTCCCTCAGTTTGTTATCTGTCTATATGAATAATTAGCATACAGTGCCATACCTTGTTTTTTATTATTTTGTCAGTATTACACTATTGATACCAAGACTGTTAGTGCCACCGCTGAGGTTCCTTTGGATAAGAACACATTCTGCTCGCTGGACCCTGTGGTTCCCGACTGTCTGCTGCTTCACTTGGTGAATGAATTAAATACAGAGGTAGAATTTCACACTATTCACGCTGTGTGCTGTGGTGGTGTGTGTTTACCTATGACAGAATGCTCACGTTTACATTCACTTATCTCTATTACATGCAATCACATACTCCTAACCACCAGTTATTAGTGATAACATTGTTAATTAACTGTTACTTATCTATAGAATTTGAACCCAGCATTGTGTTTGTTGGACAATGAATTTCAAATTGATTTTTTCTGCACTATATTGGGAATAATTTAGACACAGTCTATGTAGGTCTGTGCAGTCAAAACATAAGCAGTTTCCTTTGGGATCAATACAGTTTATGATTCTGATTCTGAGGACTCGTGGAGAAAGACACTCAGTTTCATAATGTGTTACTAATGAACCTCAGGTTCTATTCTACTCTTCCGTTGACCCCTATGGAGTTTGCTGTTTGCTCTCTTTGGTAATGGGTGTGCTGAGCTTAACCTCAGTCACTTACGGTAATTACCTGCCTAGTGTGAGTAAATGTTATGTGAACACCTGTTTTTTACCTGTGTCTCCACTGAAGCAGGTGAGTTCACTATTAATGACAAAAGTATAGTTTACTGCTGAGGTTTAGCAAGGTTTTCTTTTTTAAACTAATATTTCAAAACAAAACAATAAATAAGTATTTATTAGAAATATTATCTTTTAAACTCAAGCTTCATTATTTTTGTACTACTTCACTTTGGTTCAATTACATGTATTTAATTTGACCTAAGGGAGGCAAATATATGTAACAATACTGAATTAATGTGTAAAGACTATTTAACCAAGAAAAAACGAGGTTTCCCAATTAAGTAAAGTCTCATTTAAATTTACACAGTATTGTCTTTACATATTGTTCTTTGATATATGGCTGCATTATTTGGGCTTAAATTACTGTTTGGAATTTGGCCAGGAAAACTACTTTAAACTGAAAGTGCTCTGAGTGTTTTATGTAAGCTTGTATTTTCCTTAAATGCAGTGATGTAACGAGGAGCCATGTGCTGCTGTTTGGTAACATGTGTTGCGCTAATACTCAGTTCTTTATGGTAATGAGGTGAGAAGATGAGTTACAAAAGAGTTGAAAAACTCACGTGTTCATAATGTTCACTCTGTAGATCGAAGGTAGCTTGAATAACCTAAACCCCATTTCACGTTCAAGTTATTCAGTATTGTGTCAGTAATGAGTAAATTACTCCTGCAAATACCAGCACAAACACACACTACCACAGGGTTTTCCTAATTTTACATTTATTTAATAAACTACAGATATTTAATCTTGTTAAGCATTGCATTGCTTGAGTGATCAACAATGTGACAATATGTTAAACAGAACAAGTTTTCTCTATAAGATGAAAAAATGTGCAGGTCTGACTACTATTTGCTAGTTGAGTGATAATACACGGCCCAATTCTAGACTGTCCTTTAACTTTAAATGCACTATTTTACAGTTTTAGCACTTAATAGATCCTTAAATATGTAATATTCGCCTGTTGATTCACATTATATTATGTGGCTTTTCATAAGTCTGAAATAAATCTGCAGTATCTTCACCATTTGAGGACCTTTATCGAGAAAATGCCATATTTTTTTCTTCACTACCATCCTAAAAAATGCCTAATATAATGTGAATCACTAGACAAGTGTTAGATAGACTGTCATTGGATGAAACATGTAACTTCTCATAGGTATGGACTTTAAAAAACAGGTCTACAGGGTAAAATGAATTAAATATATACATTATTATTGACTCTATGTCAGGTGTGCCCAATTTTGCTTATGTGTGAAGAAGTACCCCCCTGGAGAGTTCCAAGGTGGGTACATTACTTAAAACTGACCAGATGTTTAGAGCGACCTAAACCCATATTCAAGGTTTCTTACTACCATCATTCAAGAAAAATAACATTTTCAGTAAAATGTTTAAAAGAAGAAGGTCTAGACAGTAAGTTCCTCCTGATAATAACATTTAGACATTCAGTGCTTTCAGTTTCTGTCTCTACAGAAGCTGAATTTTGGCTTTTTCTTTTGATCATTCTGGTCTAAACTATGGTCAAATCTACATTTTTGTTTTGACCAATCACAGATCCATACAGGGCAAAATGAAATGAAATAAATAAATTATTATAGACTCTATGCCAGGTGTGTCAATTTTGCTTGTGTGTGAAGATGCACCACCATTATATATCCTCAACTCGAAACCCACCAATAAACAAAACACAAGCTCTTAACACTAATACAAGACAACAGTAACTAATCACATTATAAAGACTCAACTTAAACACAAAACAAAACCGTAACTGAACTCAGACCTGACAATAACTTGATTTATTTGATATATTGTCATTTATGTATGTTCACTCATTTATGTATGTTCATACTTTCCAGTGTTTAACAGGACTAAAAATCTGCACTTTATGAAGTAAAAAAAAACTGGTGTGCAAAAACTTAAGACTGCTGTTGTAAATCAATATCTGACCTCACGATGATTCCTCCAAATAATTTGCAGTATACTTACTTGTATGAGATTAAATCGGGATTCATTTTAGAACATTATAGCTTAAAATGTCTCTAACCAAACAATTTTAATGATGACAAAAATTATTGTTCTGATATTTGCTTGGTCTGGGAGAAGGCAAGCTATGTTTAAATGGCCAGCTATGTTGATCTATAAAATGTTTATTTTCAGTAATACAGATACGCCCTCAAAATCAGGGTCTTTTAAAGGAACGATCCTGAGAATACCATGAGAAATTAAAAAACAATGAGACAATAGCCAGAAAGTCAGAAAAAGGTCAGAAAAACAATGTTGGTCAAATCATAGGGGTTTGATCTGCAAAAGGTTGGGACTCACACTCAATATACACACTCACACACACATAGATAGATGGTAGGCAACATATTTATTCAAATTATTTCACCACAGTAATTGCAATTATCATAAGATACTGTAAATATCACGTATAGCTTTTAATGTTTAAGATATTTTTGGGTGAATAAGCACATATGAGTGAACTTGTATCAAAATAAAAAGGAAGGCCGTAAAAGTATGAAAACATAGACTGATTTTAAATCACTCCTCTTTCTGTTGGTTCAAAAGCTGCAGTTTAAGAAGAAATTGTTTCTTTGACCTTTACACACATGTTTTTAGTCCATATCCAGATTGTTCTGCATTGTTTATACATGTATAACGTGGTTACAGGTTTATAAAGCGGTCCCTATTTGGTACAGCCTAAGCTGATGTTACTTTTTTAGGGAGGAATTTAGAAGTATTCGATGGGATCATGGTGGGCTTTAGGTGTCTGCAGGCTATGCAGCTCGAGTTTATCTCCAGCGTGAGGCAGCGTCTTGTAAACACGCAGGTGCACAAAGTCATCACCACCAACATGCACCTGAAACAGCAAAAATACCTTTGTGATTCTACAGAAAAATCAGCTTTTGAATTCCACACATATTTACCAGGACTGTGTGTGTGTGTGTGTGTATGCATGTGTTCCTGTTCACCTTGATGAAATAGTTCGTCCCAGCTACAACTTGAGTCTTGTAGGATTTGGCAGTGAACACCTCAAAGCTTTTACCTGCCTTCTCCTCTGCATGAGGCTTCATCTGTAATAAAAAATCCTTTCACATATTACACACACATATACATTGAGAAACATATATATATATATATATATATATATGCACATATAATTAAACAAGTACATATACACGCATGTGTTTAATTTTGTTTTTCTTTTTGCAGGCTTTCAACTTGCCCACTCACTCATTTCCTGAACGTCATCGTTTGTGTCCTTCCCCTGAGGTGCCTCTACCCAAGGTATGTCCACTTTTATGATCAAGCAACATCCTGCAACTTTTCTTTTTATCCCAATAAAGCTTTCAGTTGTTTACTCAAACCTGCCCCAACACTCCATTACTGGTCTAATTATAAAGGCACAAATGAAAGGAGAGTTTACAAATTCATGGCTAAAATTCAGGAACTCCTGTTTGCAGCAGAAGGCAGAACTTGTGGTCACAGTGGCACTGTACCATTTTTACATGTGTAATTTAAGTTTTATGTTACTGATACAACTAATAATACAGATATTAAACAATTAGAATGTCCTTATTAATTGCTTAGTTTTTTTGAAACAGCATACATCGCGTTATACCTGTTTTAATAATTGAACGGTTATATAAGGTAAAGGTAAAATGGTCCCTTATGGTAACACACCACAGCACAGCATATTGGGTGGAGATGGCATCTGGCTCAAGGCTAACTCAGTGGTGCCACTGGGATCACTGGGATCCAAACCCACAAGCCTCTCATTATAGAGGCAACTCCCAAACCACCAGGCCACCAACTGTGCTTAAATAGGACATCTGGGTTTCAAAAAGAAAATTAAACTGACTCTGTTGTACACAGATGCTCTTATTCACAGCGATATACATCAGTGCTCAAGTTATCCACATCTGTTCTTTATATCTGTAAAGTTATACTTAAACCAGCATCTGTTTTAACCAAGTTACTTAATTTACACAACCTGCCAAAAAGAAACATCAGAGATTAATACACAAATAAGAAAAAAACAGCTAAAAGGGTAAATGTTTTTTTAAAATAAATATTTTACTGCCCCCTTCCTGGACACACCAAGTGTAACCAACAAGAATTTCAAGAACTTCCCACTGCAGTTTTCTTTAGAAGCCCTGATACTGGGGTTTCCTTTCTCGCATTTTACTTCACCTGTTTTTTTTTTTTCAGATTTGCTTTAACTTGCAGGTCTTTCATTTCATCTCGTTCTCAGTATGAGTTTTCTTTCTCCTGTAGGACTAACGTTTGATCTAAAACTCACCTGATCACAGATATTCTGAACGTCATCATTTGCATCCTTGGCCTCCGTGGTCCCTCCACACAGTAAAGGCATTTTAATAATTCCGAGGAAAGTTCAAATAAATAAAAACAGAAACTTTAACCTGCCGCTCAGCAGTCCTGTTGTGTTTGTAGGGAGGCTCTGTGTAGCTTCAGGTCACATGACACATGACTCAGGGAGAGACCAATGCGATGACTAACAACCGTGTGACTTGTGGTGAGACAAAACACCCCACGCAACCATTCGCTGATTTCATGACTTTAACACAGTTATTTAAATAAGTTTTGAAGTTTCTAAAACCTTACAATTGTTTGTCACCCTTCATTTTATCTGCTACCACCCTCCCTTCTTAAAATGGTTTAATCCGTAAATGTCCGCACAGCCTTTCGCAGATCTAAAAACAATCAGTGATATTCACAGAGCTGCGCGTCATATATAGACCAGATATTTCAGACCTCAATAGTGTGTAGTTGTATTATTTATTTATAACATATTAAGATTTACTTAACCATACTTGTTTTATTCTGCAACCTGCAATTGCATTTACAACCGTATCTTCTTTGAGACGTGAGATTTGAATTTCAAGACTAAAAGACTTGCATATAAGAACTGAACTGGGACAAGAATTCAGGGTTGTTTTACTTAATAATTAAAATAGTAACTACACGTTTGTCTTTTTAAGACGTTTTTCAAACAAATATTTCGTGTTTGATATTATAACTTGAGCAGATGAGCTGTGGAGTAGATGTGTTTTTCTATAATTAAATAGTTTTGGAAAATGTTTTACTTGTATTAGTTATATTTTAGTGAAATGGTTTGGAGATTTTTTTTAGAAACGTCAGTTTCTGACGCTGCAGCTGCTCTGACAGATCAGTGTTTGAGGTGTCCGGGACATAAATGGACACTTTTTGACTAGTCTGGCTCCTGCTGCTTCATGGTCTTGTTTTTGTCATTTTTTTAGACATCTTGTATACAACCCCTGATCCAAAACTCACCTGATCACAGATTTTCTGAACTTCAGCAGTTGCATCCTTGACTTCAGAGGTTCCTCCAGGGCGAGACATGGTGATAACTGATTAATTACTGATTATTAAATGATCAAAGCTGAACCGCCCTCCTGCACCTTTCTTCCTTACTCTTTATAGTTTTGATTTTGTCACGTGATATTGGCGTGTACTCTGGGACAGCCCAAGTTCGAGGCGGGGATCAACAGAGGAACAAAACCAAATACTGTAGTTGTTGTTGTTTTTCTACGTATAAAACGCGACTGATCTTTTTATTATGTATAATTTGCTTAAAATGGAATCAAATTCTGTAGTAGTCTTATTGCGGTTCGACCCTTTTAAAGCCTTTTGATGGTTTGGTACGTACCCGTAAACGGATCGGCATTCGCAGATCTCTATATAATAAGGAAAAACATCGATATGTACAGATCAGATATCAAACATGCCTAGTACATTTTTATAAACAATATGACATTTTAAAGTGGATGCTAATCATAAGAATAATAACAAATAAAACAACAATTAAGATGTTATTGTTATTGTATTGTATTTTTGTAATGATGATGATGCTTGTTTCTTCTTCTTCTTCTTCTTCTTCTTCTTCTTCTTTTTCTTCTTTTTTATTATTGTTGTTGTTATTAATAGTAGTAGCATTTATATTTGTAGTTGTCATTACTACTACTATAATAATAATAATAATAATGATAATAATAATAATAATGATAATAATAATAATAATAATAATAATAATAATAATATTTACAATAATAACATTTCAATGAGTACTAAAATATATGACTTGTAGTTTGGTGGGTAGGGAGTTGCCTTGGAGATCAGAAGGTTGTGGGTTCAAATCCCAGGACTTATAGTGACACCACTGGGGTACCTTTGAGCAAGGTATCATTCTCACACACTGGTCACAGAGGTGAATGGGTTGCATACAGAGAAAGAATTTCACATTATTCACACTGTGTGCTGTGGTGTGGTCATGTGCAACAATTTTACATTTGCTTTTATATTTTATTATTATCATGGATACTATGAATTGTAGTTGGAAGAACATAATTATAAATATATGTAAAACAGTGTGCAAAGAGATATAGATGTAATATTTTAGCCATTCTTGGTTATTAATGCAGGAACCTGGTAAGACTTTTCAAGGCAGGCCAGAATGAGGAAGACCTTGAAGTTGTCATTCCATAGTACAGGTCATGCATTATGTATAACAGGTTTTCATAACTATTGGTGAAGTCGTTACGCAACTGAAATACATAACAAAGTTGTGTGAAGTGTAATAAAAAGTTAAAACACTGATATGGACAGCACCCCAGGAATGGCTCATAATCTACATGTGTAACACTTACACAACTCCCGGTACTATATAATGTTTAAACCAAAACCATAAGCCAGGGTTCCTGCTCAGAGCCTCCGCAGAACACCTTTTCTTTACACTATTCCTGAAGGCATCTGGTTTGTATGCAGATAAAGCAAGATATTTGTAATTCTTTGCCACATTATTTAATTAATTTGTCAGATTTTGCCTTGAATAGATATGTTTGAGTTAATATTTGGTGCAAATGCTCTGTTACAGATGACAACGATGGGATCTCACAGCATTCCACGTATAGCCGTCATACTGCTGGCCATTGCTGTCTACATTATTGGCATTACGCTCAATGCACTTTCAGCCCAAGGGACAGGTGAGTTAGATGAACTGTGGAATAATTTACGGAAATTTAAAATTATAGTATGAACAATAAATTGAATCATGCAAACGATTCATTTCTATCATAAAGAATCTGAAACACCTTTAAATGAGCATTTTTACTTATAACTTTCTATGTATCTACTATTACTATAGTAATTTAATTCTGTTTTTTGTGGTGTTCTATGTATTTTGACTGAAATGACTGTGGTTTGCTGAGGTGTAGGTGCTAATTTGTTTTAAAATGTTTATTTTAACATGTATAAAGATATTTAGCAAGTAAATAGATAGTAAATAGTAAAACTCATCTTGTTTTATTTTCAGGTCCTTTTCTGAATAAGACGGCACAAATTTCTGATAAATTCGTCACACAGATCACTCCGTCGGGCTGGACCTTCTCTATCTGGGGTGTTATCTACTTCTGGCTGACTGTAATGTTTATCTACATTGTGACCACTATATTCAGAAGGTACTTATCCACTACGCTTGTTGACTTGAGACATGGACAGATGAGATACAGGCTGGACCTCATACAGATACTAGATACTACATGATCAGGTCAGAAACTGTGAAGTTTGTCTTCTTTTCTTGCAGGAATGCATATGGCTGGATGTACAGCAGCCCGTCTGTGCTTCCTTATGGCTTCTTCATTTCCTTTATCGCAAACTTTCTACTCAACATCGGCTGGATCCTGGTGTGGGACAGACAGTAAGTTAGTATAAAACTGTTCTGGGCCGCACAAATCTCTGAGGCCATCTGAGAAAATGAGCTGGAAAGCTATAAATCTGGGCTGTAAGATGTGATTTGTTAAAAAAAACCGCTAGCATTAAAATGAAAATAAGTAAATAAAGTACATTGTGATTTGATGTGTATGCTAGATTTTTATTTGTTTTTTTTCGCACGTAAGGAAAGGAGCGTGAAAGCAAACCTCCCTCTGAACTTTAGAGTGAAACTGGCAGTTTTAGTTACCTTGCCTTTTGGATTTACATATGTAAATGAGCTCTGTTCTAATTGGCTTACTCAATGTTACTCAAAAAGAAGTCCAGACTGAAACATTGTTCATAACTTCAGCATGAATGGATGGAGCTAAACTACCCTAGGCAGAATTGTTTGATATAAATATGTTGGATTTTGTGGCATTGCAGGAACAATGCATTCAATGTGTGCTGTTTTCATAACTACCTCGAGAACAATATACCCACTCACCTCATTTATCTAATCATTCATTCCATAAATTAAACCAGGAGCTGAAGAGATCAGGATCCAAACCTGTTATCTTCTAAGTGTGTCATATAAAAAAGACAAAAAATGTTGGATTTGTCTGTTTTTGTTATATAATATTTTACTGGAATATCATAAATACTGCCTGTAACAGTTTTCTTAGAGGCCAGAGACTTCCACAGAGTATATTCAGCTTAATCCTGGACTGTCATGTATCTAATGCATTATTAGTTTATTCAAGTTCAATTTAGTTTAGGTTAAGGGCTTTAGGAATTAGAACCCAGACCAATATTTCTGCATTTATCAATAGAAGTCAATGGTCTTCTACTGTCAGCAGATGTAAAATGCATTATTTGGTCATGTTTGTAGCTGGTATCTGATTATTAATAGTTACTGGTGCCCAAAGAGCCATATATCACAGATACATTACTCCAGGAGGAAGTTATTAAAATATTAAAAGAGTGAGCTCTGAAATGGAGACAGCTTTCGTCTTATCTCAGTTCTTAGGACATTTGTTTTCAATATTTTTTACCGATTTGGTTTTGGTTTGTTTCTGACAACATTTGGCACAAAGATAAAATAAAAATGGAATTTAGGCTACCAGCACAGTTTATAGCTATGCAACATCATTTTATGCATGTTAATAGATAACAATGTGCTATTCAGTGTCAGGAATCACATAAGAACATCTGCTAGAGATGACTTAATAACTGCTATCATTTAACATCTGTTAGAAACCCCTCTGATATGTTTCCTTTTCTCTCGGCTAAAGGGTGATGGTTGCAGCGTTGATCTTGCTGGCCTTGGTTGCCTTCACAAACTACCTGGTCATATTCTTCTCCTGTTATGGACTCAAGGAGTACGGAGCCTGGCTAAACAAGTACCACACCGCAGATCTATGGTGCATCCGAGTGCTGGTGAGGGTCCTTCAAACACAAGCGATGGTTTTTGAAAGTTCTGCTTGCTGGGATAAAGCAATACATGGTGTTAAATCCAGGATAATATATCAAAAGCACAAACAGAAACTTCACTAAACCTGAAACTATAGAGTAGCTGGGTATAAATACTATTTATAGGTAACGTTAAATGAAATCTAACTAACAAGATGGTACTAAGGGGTATGAAGAGGATTCAAGAGGATATAAAGGGGGGTGGGAGAGTCAAGACAACATACAAGCCATCACCAAATTTATACAACACACAAAGCCTCTCTCTCCTCTTTTTAGGCATGAAGGCAGGAGCTTTGGATTGTGGAGGGGGTTAAAACAGTCCTCTCCTTGTAAATATTTATTGAAGATATTTTTTTGAGTCTGGGCCTAATCCCACCTTCCCTTATGTGGGAAAGCAGAAAGAGATGACAGGGCAGGGCAGGGCAGGGCAGGGCAGAGCAAAACATTTTTGAGAGTAAATGTTAGACTCAAGAAGAGCAGGAGTTTGCAGAGGCCCAAGTGAGAACACGCAGTTGTGTGCAAAAGTTTCGACACCCCTAATGAGGAGATAAAATAAGTGCACGTCCTCTACAGATACATTTTTAATGCACAGTTGCTCTTAATTGTTAAATTTCACATATAGGGAAGAAAAATCACAAACAGGAAATAAAGCCTGTGCTAAAGTAATGGCTCCAATAGGTTAAACTCAACAAGTAAATTGAAACAGTGCAGTACAGCTTGCAGAAACAAAGGCAACATTAAAGTGCACTTATGAAATGAATAAATCCCCTATCATCAGTAGGTCATTTGGTCATGACAGTGGAAGCCTGGAGATTTAAAGTACATAACTGTACATAACTGAGTGGGATGGGTTGCCTTCACTCATCATGGGTATCTCAATATACTCTAAATGTACTTTGAAAACTAAATGCTGTTGTCACGGCTCATTGCCGCAGGTAAGGAGAAGGGGGAGACGCTTCAGCAGTTATAAAGTATATTTTAATGAGAACGAAAGAACACACAACACA
Source organism: Ladigesia roloffi (assembly GCA_037577295.1). Classification (NCBI taxonomy): domain Eukaryota; kingdom Metazoa; phylum Chordata; class Actinopteri; order Characiformes; family Alestidae; genus Ladigesia; species Ladigesia roloffi. The sequence goes on along the minus strand of JBBKCR010018872.1, from coordinate 60 downwards.
AAACAAGACAAGACAAGGCTCGTACTCCTCAAACGAACAAAACAAGGTAAACTCTCTGGA
>JBBKCR010018825.1:0-12197 GCA_037577295.1 Ladigesia roloffi | reverse complement strand
AAGACTTGGCAACCTGCCAGCCCCAGTAAACATAATCCACAAACACACACACACAATCACACACTCACACATACATGCACTCACAGACTAAGGCACACACACTTACACACACAAACACAACACATACACACACAATCACACACACTCACACACTAAGACACAAACTAAGACACACACACTCACACACACAAACAACACAACTCAATGAGAGTTTTTGTTTCAGAGCGGAGGCTAAACACTGGTGTCCTTTAACTGTAGCGGGTAAAATCTTCTCTGAGATCAACAGTGAGATCTCTCAGATCAACAGTGAGATCTTCTCTGCGATCAACAGTGAGATCTTCTCTGAGATCAACAGTGAGGTCTCTCAGATCAACAGTGGGATCTTCTCTGGGATCAACAGTGAAATCTTCTCTGAGATCAACAGTAAGACCTTCTCTGAGATCTACAGTGAGTTCTCTGGGATCAACAGTGAAATCTTCTCTGGGATCAACAGTGAGATCTTCTCTGGGATCAACAGTGGGATCTTCTCTGAGATCATCAGTGAGATCTTCTCTGAGATCAACAGTGAGATCTTCTTTGAGATCAACAGTGAGATCTTCTCTGGGATCAACAGTGGGATCTTCTCTGAGATCAACAGTGAGATCTTCTCTTGGATCAACAGTGTGATCTTCTCTGAGATCAACAGTGGGATCTACTCTGAGATCAACAGTGAGATCTTCTCTTGGATCAACAGTGGGATCTTCTCTGAGATCGACAGTGGGATCTTCTCTGAGATCAACAGTGGGATCTTCTCTGCTATAAACAGTGAGATCTTCTCTGCGATAAACAGTGAGATCTTCTCTGAGATCAACAGTGAGATCTTCTCTGCAATCAACAGTGAAATCGACTTTAAGATCAACAGGGAATCTCTGAAATCAATGAGATCTCTGGGATCAACAGTGAGATCTCTGGGATCAACAGTGAGATCTTCTCTGAGATCAAAAATGGGATCTTCTCTGAGATCAACAGTGAGATCTTCTCTGAGATCAACAGTGACATCTCTGAGATCAACAGTGAGATCTCTTAGATCAACAGTGAGACCTCTCAGATCAACAGTGAGATCTTCTATGAGATCTACAGTGAGATCTCTCAGATCAAAAGTGAGATCTTCTCTGGGATCAACAGTGAGATCTTCTCTGAGATCAACAGTGAGATCCTCTCTGAGGTCAACAGTGGGATCTACTCTGAGATCAACAGTGGGATCTTCTCTGGGATCAACAGTGAGATCTCTGGGATCAACAGTGAGATCTCTGAGGTTAACAGTGGGATATTCTCTGAGATTAACAGTTTGATATTCTCTGAGATCAACAGTTTGATTTTCTCTGAGATCAAGAGTGAGATCTTCCCTGAGATCAACAGTGAGATCTCTCAGATCAACATTGAGATCTTCTCAGAGATTAACCCTAAGATCTTCTCTGAGATCAACACTAAGATCCTTAAAGATATTTTAAGATCAGATGTGAGATCTTTTAGGATCAGATGTGAGATCTCACTAGATCTTCTCTGAGATCTTCACTTCTGAAATCTCCACGGAGATCTGTTCTTAAGGTCAATCTGAAGATGAGTGCTCAGACTACGAGGCTGAAACTTTGAAAGTGTAGATGAAGCTCCTGGAATGTGAAGGATTACAGTGTGGAGAAAGAATGTAAGGTCGGATGGTGTTTAGCATTGCAGTCTTCTAATTTCTTAAACTCTCAGACTCTGATACAGCGGCACGCACTCCAGGCTTCAGGTTCTGGATGGCTGCTCCTTTTAAAAACATTCGTTTGAGAGAATTCATAGAATAATCAGAGCCAAAAAATTCTACCCCCAGCCTTGACCGTCGATCTTTGTCGGTTTTTAGAGAAGATTCTCCTGACTTTTCTGGAAAAGTCTGAAAAGACTGAGCATCTATTATAAGTTTATTGGGAAACGTTTGTTTTATTTGAAGGAAATGTCCAAAGTTTGGGCCAGCTTGGTCTTCAGACTCCTTGAAGGGAAGTTCTAGAACATCACAGGGTTTTTCCTGAATTGGAAAAGTGCTTCTAGAGCCTTCCAGGTGGTCAGTCTGTGGAGGATACTTCCAGTAGATCTAGAATAAGAATGAAATTTGTGGATCTTCTGTGTATTCCCTTTGCCTCAGAATCCTCCACACAGACACTCTGTGAGGTTGGTCAACTTTTCACATTTTAACATGTTCTGTGTTGTTTAAAACTTGTGATCTAGAACTGTCTCTAATTCTCCATGCGGCTCTCAGATTGTCTCGATGTGACTCTAGCTGTATTTGTACAGTTTTAATTTGAAAAGAATCTGGATCTTAATAGTGTTGTAACACAATTAAAGCTTTATTGTGGACATAACCTGGGTTTATAGTTTATTCTGGACAGTAATATCCCTCGACTGAACATTAATAAAAACTGAAAACTGAACATTATTAGAAGGACAGTTTGGTTCTGGATACTAGTTTCAGTAGAACTTAGTCCTGGACTGTTGTCAGTTTGTGGAGGAGCTCAGTTTCTACAGGTGGTTTCGGTGTGTGAGGGAAAGTGGACTTCCATCCTTTTAGAGTACAAACAGAGTTCATACACTCCGAACTGGAGCAATGACCTCTTACACACACACACACACACACACACACACACGAACACACACACACACATACTCACAGTCACAGACATTTCACCAGAGTGTGTTTTGATCTAGATGTCCCTGCAAGAGCGAGATATGATAATGTGAATCATTCATTCTCTCTCTCTCTCTCTCTCTCTCTCTCTCTTTCTCTCTCTCTCTCTCTCTCTCTCTCTCTCTTTCTCTCTCACTCTCTCTCTCTCTCTCTCTCTCTCTCATGTATCCTTTCCACCTACAACCACAGAGGTCACGTTCCAAAATGGGAATTCCCATCATTTTCACCCACCCGCCAACCAAACTATCTCTTCCATGCCCCAGGAAACCCCCATGACTCTCCTGAAGACATGAGGCCTGAAGAGGGTTATGGGTCAAGGGTCCAGAGAAAAGAACAGCCACCATAACCACTCCCCTCCATCCGGCCTCATCTTCAAATTTGATCCCACTGCCCCTTATCTTCGGCTGAAGCGTCCTGCTACGTTTGTTCTTATAGAAATTTGGTCCACCAGTTGTCTCTACCTGAACCCCGAAAGCCCTCCCCCAGGTCTTCAAATGTAAGAAGCTGTCACAGTCAAATATGACTCCACTCAATCTGAAAAAACACTGCATCAGCCTATGAAGGCCACATAAAAACTGAAAATGAGTCTAGGATTCCAGATCTGTGGGACTTGGCAGCTGAGAAGTCAGTATGGAAGTTATCAGCTTTAAATATATCACCGCACCTGCAAAGGGCTTCTTGCCATGCCACCTCTGTTAAGTAATCACCCAGTCTCGAGACTTATTATCGTTCTCTTTTTTGCATTTTCTTCCAGCCCTCCCAGCGCGCTCTTGTAGCGAGTTTCTAGTTGTAGATGTTAAGAGTCCCTGGGGCAAGCCTCAGCGCATCTGAAGTGTGTGACCGGCGAAAAAAAAAAAGAAAAAAAGGATGAGACATTTTTGTGGCCAGTGGCATTCCATGGTTTTGCAGGCTAGCTGTTCCTGTGCTCTCCTGGGCGTCGCCTGCAATGAGCTGTTGTGCTGTAACAGGAGTTCAAATAGCTCTGAACTGTTTGGAAATTTTTTTTTTCAAAGTCACCTCCACCAGAGCTGTCAGACTGGGAAAAGCAAACCCACTGAGTTTTTGTTATCACATTTATTGTTTAGATTGTTAAAGTGCTCACAGCCAACCGTGTGATTTTCCAAAAAAAAAAAAAACAGATACCTTGTTTCTTCTTGGTTGTGTTTTGAAACCTCAAGCGAAAGCACAGACGTAATTAGCAGCACTAATATGAACTTGTTTGCGTGTGCATATTATGTTGTTTTGGGAGATTCCGGGGTACATGTCCTTGCACACCTAACATAATCACACATTTATACAGTAGAACAAACTAAAGTCTGTGATTATTGCCTTTCCACCCATGTAGAGTTTTGTTTTTTGTTTTGAAGCTGCAGAACTTTGTCTGAGCTGTATGTCTGAAATGTTGGACTAGATGGCCCTGTAATTCTCCAACTCCAAGCTGAGTGAATTGATGGTTATTCCAGAGTTAGCCACACTGAAGTCCTGTGGTCTTCCACCATGGCTCCACTCTTAAAGAGCACAGCTACTTGAAACCTTTACAATACAGACCTTTGCTTCACTTCAGGTTTAATCCCAGAAGTAAGTTTGGATTTTAGAATTTGACTTTAATTTGAAACTCCTATAGGCTAAAATTCAAAACGGTGTTGAATATGGTACTGTATGTTAAAATCTCAAAGATAAATGAATTCTACTTTGTTTTATTTATAGTGCATTTTAGTGTTTACAAATGTCAAGAGTTCAAGTGCCTATTGTGTTTAAAAGGTCATCATGATGATTCTGTATATTCCAAAATTGTTGTTTGATTTATGAATTAAATTAGCTTTTAATGAAAAAAAAAAAAAAAACATTTTATTTTAGTGTTTTTGTGAGACTGCAGTGCACTGGGCCATTTGTTATACATATGCAGATATATTACACCTATGTGATCCGGCAGTACACGATTTGGTGGATTTATTCATGCTTTAACCTTGACATTTAGCCGAAAGTAATCTCAGGTTGTTTACAAAGTGGGTGTAACTTATCGACTGTTTTGCTCTCTAAGCCACCATTTATTTATTGTTTTTCAGGTGCTTTTCTTTTATGCAACTGCTGTATACTATTGCTTGGGTCTGAAAGATCGGATATGAAAAGTTGATGTCAGTTACTTTTTGAATTCTGCTCCATGTCTTGTGGCAACAGTCTAAGGAGAGTTTAAAAAAGAGGGTGTGGAATGTAGGCAGCTTGTTGAAAGCAAGACGTTTCTCCTCCTTCTGTTTTACATCCGTACCTTCCTCCGTTCCTACCACACCCAAAAGAAACAGTTGATTAAGTTCACTGAGCCCCCAGCCATCGCTGTTGATTTTTCAAATGAAAATACTTGCACATCTTCGACAGAGAGCAAATGCGATAAGAATATTATTCAGTCTGTTGCAGTAGTTTAGATGCAGTTTTTGTGCAGACTTTTTTCCTACAGTATTTGTGCACTGAAACGTGCAGAAGGGTGTTCTCTGTAGATGAGACGCATGGCATTTCCACTTCGAAAATCAACAGAATGTCATTCATTTTCTGGTATCACTGGTATTTACTGGTTACTCTCTGATATGTTAGGTTTGTAAGACTCTTTAAGCATACATTCTTTGTTATGACAGATATAAATATGATAAATAAATATCATACCACAATATTTTTGGAAACTGTCTTAAATCATAAAATGAAAATATTCAAAGTGTCAGTGCCACCTGGCAGTTTTATCCTTGCTTAAGTTTCCAGTGTTTCTATTCACTCTAGTTTCCATTAGGGATTTTCCCAATCCGTTTTCATTCCTGGCTTCTTCTTTTCTAACTGGCGATGCCTATTCAGGAGATATCCAAAGTCTGCCCTCCAGCGTCTGCCTGGAATTTAGTTTAGTCTCTCTGGTGCTTTGATGACAAAGCCGATTAGCTGTCAGTATCGCAGAAACTCGAGCTGCCCCCTGTTTTCCTTGTTGTTCACATGGTTGATGTCATGTAAATACACAGTCAATGAAAGCTTCATGCTGACTTTTCCCATCTATTATGCATAAATTCAGAGATCCGTCTTGTTTCTGTGTTTTGTTTTAACATGGTGCTTCACCTATTACACATTGCCGTTGTACTGCTGTGAAATTACAGAGGTGTGCTTAAGAAGTGACCAGTCAAGCAGGTTCATTTGCCTTAAGTCAACAGTGCAGATCCTTTAAGGCAGACAAGGTCTCGTCCTTCAAGTATGCGGATAATAGAGTGATTGTGCAACACTGTACTTGAATGTAAACAGCTTTTCAATAAACGTGAAACCTGCAAGAAAAAAGCCTACACGCCCTCTGTGTCATTCTGGGCTCAAACAAGGGATTTTAAGGCAGTGGCTGCTTCTTTTGCAACCGTTTATCGGTCCCTGACTATCTGCTCCAGATTTCATTCCACTCGACTGAATAGCACAGAGTAACGTCCTCTGCAGCTACAGTGGGTAGATGCAATCTTGAAGTCATTCCACAGATTTTCAGTAAGGTTTTAGTCTGGGCTCTGAGAAGGCCATGCGAGAACCTTCACCTTTCTCCTACAGGCACTGTGGGGTCAGTATTACTGTGTGATTTGGGTCATTGTCTGGTTGGAAGGTAAACCTTCCGCCCAGCAGTAACTTTCTGGCAAACGGCAGCAGGTTTTACTCAAGAGTGTGATAGCATTTTGCCCCACCCATTTTTTTCTTTTACCCTGACAAGTGCCTCAGTCCCTGCTGCCAGAAAACACTCACAACCAGATACTACCACCTACATTTTTTAACTGAATGTATGGTCTATGATGGTGAGCTACACTGTCATTATACCAAAAATGCTACCATAGCAGCTCCTTCCACTTGGCTCAATCAAGGGGGAATGTTTTTTCTTGACATTTATAGAGTAATGTCATGGTCATATGGTCAATCTTTGCCATTAATCCCACTTAGAGGGGTGGTCTCATTTGGGGAGGGTCTTTGTAGTAACATTTTCCACTTCTTAAAGATATTATTTCCTGTGTTTCTAGGGATTAAAAATATTTTTTTCATCAATGTCCTGACTTGTGCCTGTCCACAGCTTTATCCCTGAGATCTTTTGACAGTGCACTGAATATCTATGAATTTATGTTTTCATTAACGGTACCGGAATAGTACTGGAGGTACTGAAATGCTCCATAAAAATCTGTTTTTATGCTGAACTACTCAAAACGATAACAACTGATCACAGGAGAAAGCCAATTAGCTCGCTGTGGAGTGGAGAATATGATTACTTACCCCAGACAGTATTTTTAAGTGAGGGTTAATCCACCTCAGTTTTTTTTTTATCTTCCTGTCTTATCTTTCACTTGGATGTTATCAATTGGATTATGTAACTGCAGATGGAAATTTAGTTTTTTGTGTGTTTTCATTTCAGGCTGCAAAGCAACAAAATATGAATATTTTAAATGAGGTGAGTTTTTCCTATAATGACTGTTATAAAGTGTCCACAACCTGAGTGTGTGTTCATGTTCGTGCATGATGATGCACATGTACAATGTCCATGTACATGTGTATGTGCTATTTGCTGGTGCTTGTTTGTGTGAATACATTGCACTTTCCTGGTAGCTCCAAAGCCTCAGGCCAGAAAATGTGGAATTTCTGGTTCTCACCTCCACCCCCTTTGCCCTTTTCTCTTACCCCGCATATCTCTCTTTTGTTCTTTCAGTGACTTGTGCTTATGGCAGTCGCCTGGTGTCCCTTTTTCACGTTTAATCTTCTCGTGTTTCGCTAATACACTGCTAAGACGAGTCTTCTGAATCAGACTTGTTCGTCCAGTGTTCCAACATGTGATTACGCAAACCTGCAATTACTCTGTAGCCAGTGTTGCTAGTGTGTGTAAGTAGATGTTCATTTCATAGCTCCATTGCGCCCGGAAACTTGCTGCTGCAGGTTCGAATAGCTTCACTAATGCCTTTTCCTCTTTTTGAATCCAACAATGAGGTGTGTGGAGTGTTCTGCATGGATTTTTGAACACTGGTCACTTCATCTCTCTTTTGAATCTCAGGATTATATCTGGATAAGGCTGAGCCACAGAAAACCGCTGGCGAAAACACACCCATGTAACATTTAAATCAGATTTTAATTCTGAATGCCAGTGGGGATGAGCCGGTTAGCTCATGTAAAGCAAAAGTTTGGTTTAATTTAACAATGAAATAGGAGAATCATCAGCTCTCTTCTTGTAAACATTGAGTGTGTTGTGCAAAAACAATGGTGTTTTTTTTAATATAACAGAAACATTTGAAGCGGCACAGACGATTGCTGATTTGCATGTTACTCAGCAGTAATCAAATTTCAGTCTGGCCAACTGGGGACGTACTGGTCGAACAAGTGGATCTGCATATGTTTAAATGTTTCCGTTCGAAACAGAGCCGTTTAACCCGGTGTAAACAGGGTCTTTGCTTTTACTCTAGTCAGTTTAGCTGCTTTTTTGAAAATAAAAGGAAACTTCTTTCCAATGCTGAGTGTCAAAAGTTTAGTTTTAGTTTTCTTTGTCAGGTCCAACATAGACAGGCCAACATAAACGATCTGTACATCCCTGGTAATCAAGAATATCACATATGTACCATTACTTTAAAAGTTTAATTGAACACGCTACTGTGAAACAGCCAGATCAACAGAGCTTCCTTAAAGCCCGCACCGGCTGACATAAACACATCACTCCCTCTTTTTGTAGAGCTGACATCTGCCCATTTCTAACCAGACAGGAAAAAAACAGTTAAACTCTCATGAAAAAAGAGTAAGTCGTTAACTCTCTCCTAGAAAACAGTAAATTAATCAAAAACATGTTGTAGATCAAAGATAATCATGAAATTTAGTAGACTGCACTGTTAAAATAAATATATACAGTTGCTGCGTTCACATTTTCCGCAGGTCTCACATTCGTTGCTTGTTATGAAAACAGAGATTTCAGAACACTTAGGCATGGTTAGGCTCTAACAATCACTAACAATAAAAGATGAACCATATATTTCAATGGAAACAACAAGGTACATGATAAATGCATTGTGAAATATATCACATAAATTTAATTTACCCTAAAATTCTACTGCATTTTCATGAAAGACTATTTATCATTCATTTATTTGCTGTAACCGCTTAATTCTAACTAGGGTACCAGGGTGCACACACACACACATACACACACACACACTTACACCTATGGTCAATTTAGAATGCCCAGTTCACCTGACATGCATGTTTTTGGACTGTGGGAGAAACCGGAGACCCTGGAAAATAACCCACATCACCACCAGGAGAACATGCGAACTCCACACATAAACAAGGTCAGGACCCAGATTCAAACCCCCTGCAGGTGTGAGGTAACAGTGCTACCTACTGTGCCACTGTGGGGATAGAGGAAATTATTCATGTCATTTGATACCTGTCTTTTGGTCTTGGACTGAAGATTTGTGCCCTTATGTCACTTTGAGATGCTTGTATTTTTAAATAAAGGACTCAATAGGGCATGGAGCAACTTGTTAGTGCGCGTCATTAACTTAACCTCTCAACCTTTGGAGGAAGTGTGGGTTTTTTTCTTATTAGTCAGTCAGTGTCATGGTCATATGCCTCTGAGTAGCCTGCTGTCACCTTGCTGTCTCTTCACTTCTTTAAATTATAGTTGACCTGTCTGTGCCCCTATTACAAGCGTTGAGGGGTTGGAGATGCCTTGTGGCCAGAATACAAGGTAATGTAATAAAATTTGATTAGGACTTTAAAATTGGTATATAAAATTGGATTTTCAGTTTAAAATATCATTTAAAAAATTGCCAACACAATAATATTAGCTTAGTTTTACAACAAAATACAAGCATTCACATAAAAGCTAAAAAACAAATGTCATTTGATTTTAGTAATTTAAAAAATTCTGTATTTTTCACTCCATTTTTTTATTAGGCAGAATTTGATACTTGGAAATGTTCTTTGTCCAATATAAGAAATAATTAGTGGGTTAATTGTCAATGTATTACTGTACAGTCTATATAGGGGTAATAATGGCATTTTACCCTGAGAGAGACAGCAGTTCAGTGTAAACTTTACAGTATGGATACGGGTTTACCTTTACATTATTTAAGGGTAATGTATTAAGCTGAGTTTAAAATGAAATTAGTTTGTAATAGTTTTGGGGGCATATTTAGGGGCATATTTAGGATTTACACAATATAAATGGGCTTTTTAGCGGATATATTTTTTACCAAATCATAAATTTGCGATTCTTCACAATATGCGGGTGCTTTCGGAATGTAACCCCTGCATATTTTTGGGTTCTACTCTACTGAGATATTTTGTACATTTTTTTTCTCTTTTCCTCTTTCTGAGAAATATATCTCACAGGATTCCTGAAAATGATCAGGTTTATTGCCAGGATTAGAACGGCTATCTGCGTCTCATCCCACAGGCATGTCTGTAATACAGTAGAAAGGCACAGCTACAGTGTAACAGTAAAACACGCCTTGCATAACATGTGACGCCTCTCAACATTGTATCACCATGACATACCTCGTAAATTACATTTCCACTCAAAACGGATGTTACCCTTAGTCAACATTTTGTGATTTAGTAAGATCACACAGTTTGCTGCTGTAGGCACACTTTAACAACTTGACAGAAGAATGCATTTTTTTTTAGCTGCTGGATATTGCAACCATTTTTAGTAGAATGCACAGACTTGGGCCTAGTTTATTAGAAAGACATTCAGAAGAGGAACAACACTTACAATTTGGAAACTGTAGCCCTGGTTAAGAGATTTAAATGTCATTGTACCGCCCCCAGCCCTGATGACATGTTCAGTGGCCCTTCTGTACACAGACTTTTCCAGCTAATGAACAATCAGTGAGGATTAAACAGCAAGTGGTCTTGCTCCAGAGATTTTCTTACCCTGCATGATTGTTAATGTGTTCCAGCAGAGGCAGCAGGACAGGACATGCTGCCAGAAGGGTAATTATGGAGGAATTTCACTGCTTTCTTAGACTACCTGAACCCAACACGTAAACACAGCGGAGGGGGAGGGGAGGGGCATGCAACTAACACCACAGGAAGAATGCGTGTGTGTGTGTGTGTGTAATCTTAGTGTGTCATCTATGAAGACTAAAGCAATATGTATGACATTCATCATAGCAAGACGGTACACACTTCCTCTAAAAAAAGAAACATTGCACAACTTGGTTTTGGGGAAACCAAGGCGAAACTGACGGCAAGCTTTGCTTTAGTCACTGTCGACATCCATTTAATCAGATTACTGGCACACACTGACCGAACACGTCATCAGGCCAACAATCAAAAATAAGGAGTACACTCTCATCTATTTATTAAGGGAAATTATACAATGTTGCAGGTCTGAGTGAGTACGAGAAAGTAGTTTTGCCAAAAAGGGTTATGGATCTGGCAGGAAAACTATCTACAAACCAATCCAAAGAGGTTGGACTCCACTAGTCTACAGTCAAAAAGTTTGCGTACAAAAGTCAATTTGCTTTGAAAAGGGACGAAACATTTTACTACACATGATTCTTTTTACATTTTACCCCACAAACTGCAAAACCTGAAGGAAATATATATCTGCGAGCTAAAAATGCTGTTCAGACATATCAAATGAAGTTTATTGTTGTTCTCTGTAAAAAGGTCCTCTAAATAAAAGTGATTTATTAACCCTCTGTCCCTCCTCATTTTTACTATACACTCGGCGTCCTCGTGGGCACTTTTGGCCATTTGAAACCCAAGAAAACTAAAGTTTTTAATTCCTTGTTATTAACTCTGTTATATCATAACAGGGTTACAACACTTTCATTCTAAAGTCAACACATAAGAAATAGTTTTTAGTGTTTTCATCCAGATTAAGTAATTTTTTCAATCTTTGGCCATGTAAGCAATTTTATTTAATATTTTATACAATGGGCATATATTTAAATATCATTTTTATGTATTGTTATACTTTTTTTGCTATTTTTACTACATAACATTTGTAAATAACATGTCAAACGTATCAAGTATCTATTTCATTGTTTTTGGTAATCCTTTAAATACCAGTTTGCACAATGCACCTGTTAGTAATCAAACATTTCTCTGTTCTCAGTGTGGCTGGGGCCAAAAAATCTAGTCTAAATATGCAACAGATTCACAACAACATTTATTTTTTTTTTCATGTTTAAACACATAACTATGACCTGACATCCTTAAAGTCATTCATTTGTTCCATTAGTGTGCAGTGAGCCATCATATTCCCTTATTGGAAAATAAAATGTTTGCGTAAAATTCCTCGCTTGGCCAAAATTTTATACATTACATCATCTGAAAGAAAACACTAAAAATTACATTTTTACAGTGTTGAGTTTAGAATGAAAGTGTTTTAACCTAAATTGCGTGATTCAACAGTGTAAATAACAAGGAATTGTAAAGTGTGCGTGAGGGTGTAAAGTGTGACAATTGGATGCATGGAGTATATTATAAATATATTTAATGGGTTGAAGTTAAAAATGTA
>JBBKCR010018796.1:0-12199 GCA_037577295.1 Ladigesia roloffi | reverse complement strand
TTAAATATTACCAGTTTCTGTTCTGTAATAACTTACATTACCACATTACAGCAAAAAGCTACGCAGTACAGTAACTAGTTACTTTTGAAACGCGTTACTCCCAACACTGGTGATGACCTTTTTAGAACATTCTCCTTTAGTAATTTCAGAAAGCCAAGAGAAGAAATCATGAGAGCTGGGGTTTGTGTGTGTAGCTGCTTCTGTGATTGTGTGTTAGATTGAAAGGAAACATAGTTACAGGAAAACTACCAGATATATTCAGTCAAAAATCCTGTTTCATCAGTTTAGCACTGGATCTATGAAGCTAATGAATAAAACACCATGTGCTTTTTTTACGACAGGCTCTGTTTTCACATCTAGAATCAGTTTTGGATCCAGAGACGTTTTGATTTTATGATTCTACTGTTAGCGACGTTAGCATCATAGCTCCAGTTTGGACTCCATACTCGTTCCAGACCACAGTTTAGTTCAGAGATTATATTGTGTACTTTTTATTTTTTGCCAGAGTCTTCCTTCATGATCAGGAGAAGAACCAGAACAGCACAGGGAGCTCCTGACCAGGTTCTTCTGATCGTTGTCGATAGTTTTTTTGTGAAATCAGGACATTTCCCACCTGCTCCTCTCACTACATGCCACAGTTTTACAGCAAAAAAAACAGCTTCACACACACCTGGAAACGAACTGGATACGGTTCTGTTGAATATGAAAAGGGGGAAAAGCTTTAACTGAGTTTTACTGAAATAAACACTAACACCTGGATCTTCACCCCAAAAATCTCCAGACTGAGTCTCTGCTAAATACATTCATTTCTTGGTCTCTTATTACAGACTCATTGTTATTATAAAAGTATATTTCTCTCTTATACACACACACATACACACACACACACACTACCTCAACACCTGAGAGCTGTGTGTACTGCTTTCCCTGATTTCTCCACTGCTAAAACAAAAGCACACACACACACACACACACAAGCACACACACACATGAAAACACACACACACACACAAGCACACATGCACACACACACACACACACACACACACAAGCACACATGCACACACACACAGGTACACACATATACAAACACACACAGGTACACACACACATGCACACTGGTACACACACACTGGTACAAACACATACAGACACATGCACTGTTACACACACACACATACGCACTACTACACACACACAGGTACACACACACACACAGACAGGTACACACACACATACAGATTGGTACACACATACAAAAATGCACTGTTACATACACACATACACATTGGTACACACACACACTGTTACATACACACACATGCTCTGATACACACAGAGGGACACACATACACACAAACACAGGTACACACACATGCACACTAGTACACCCTGGTACACTCACACGCACTGTTACACACAAACAGACATACACTCACACACAAACACACTCACACAGTGAGGAAGAACAAAAGAGACAGTCGTCCTATTGTGTGTCTGATGTTTAACAGGAGCTGCCAGGATAAGAAATCATCATCTAACCTCATAACACAGCACAGACTGGGGGGAGGGGGTTTTCTGAGCGTGTGTATCAGAGGGGCTTATTTAGGGAGCGGGGGAGATTAACAATGACCAGCCTGGAGCTGCGGTCCACACACACACACACACACACACACACTCGTCTCTGTAATCAGCGTTCAGATAATACGGGCAGGACGCATCGCGGTAATCATAATGCCACCGAACACATCTGCCTATTCACTCCAGCACTAATACAATAATAAAGCCCAACATCTGCTAATGAGCCCCAACACAATCGCGGAGGGGTTTGATCCGGCATCTGTTCTCCGAGGCTCCATAAGCCGCGATCTGCCGCCGAGCGCTAACCGGCGCTCTGACCCTGAAACCCACCCACCCCGCAACCCCCCCTCCCCCCACACACACAATCTCATCACAGCGCCAGGACACGGGGTCTGAGGCCAGATGTGGGTCTCACTCCAGATGTGAACGAGATGTGAAGCCATTTCTGAGGTCAGTGGGCTTGTTTTGCCATACAAAAACATTTTGACAGCTGATCTACCGAGGCCTTGTTCACACAGAGGGGAATTTGTATCATTTTTTTAAATTGAGACAGAACATATTTTCATCAGAAATATCTAAATATAAAATTCTAATTCAAGCCAGTTTTAAATCAAAACATCCCAAAAAAGCCAAAATATTGCCAATGCGTTCTTCTATACATGGACAGCACCCCAGTAGCTTCAGGCGTTCTTATAAAAGTAATATTTTTTACATTAATGGCCAGATATCATCTTAGTTCTTAATTATTAAAAAGAATATATTTTACAAATTTTAAAACCTAAAATTTACGTAAATGTCTAAATTTCTATATACAAAATAACTATCGTTTTTTGGTTCTGTGGTGAAAAACACAGAGAAAGATGTCTTGGGATGGTGAAACACCACTGTACTCAGAGCGGGAGGTTCGAAAGTACAAACTCTGTACATTATGTTTTTTTCTGTGATGTCACAAAACCTACACATTTAAATATATCTCGTTATTCTGGAGTTTTGCTCCACCCATTCATGCACCATTTCAACTTTAACGGTTAAAAAATGAGATGTTTGTTGGATTACAATAAGACCTCAATTCACCAGAACACCTAGTAACTCACCTGGAGATCTGATTGGTTGAAACACTGTGATTGGACAGAGGCTCATTTGCATATCGCAGCCTATTGGTATATCAGTACTGAAGAGACTGATATCGCAATGACGATTTATTGTGCAGCCTTATTTCTACAGAAAGAAGACAAAACAAGATCTACTGTTCAAAAGCCCTAAACACTTCTGGAATGAGTGTTTCAAAATGAGCTCTTATGGGTGGATGTCTGGTTCCATTCACTTCCACTGTAAACAATTCTGACTTCATACCTCTGGAACAGAGCCTTTCCCCCCAAACCCGTTCAGAGAGATTTTTATTAATCTAATCCACTTAATTATGAAGAAATTCTCCAAAAGATGTTCCCCTTTAACCACAACAGCCAAAACAGTTTCACCTCTGAAGTTCTGATGCATCAAACACAGTTAAAAAAACTACAACAACAAACAAAAGCAACTAAAAAACAAAAAAAATCAGACAGGTTGGAAATGTCCAGACCTAAAGGGCTCAATTACCTGCCCCCCCCCCCTCCCCTCCTATTTCTGACTGGCTCCCATCCCCCAGCCTCCTACACACACATACACACACACACACACACACACACTGGTACACACACACACACACACACACACACACACTCAGGGGTGCTGTTTCCTGTCCCCAGGCCTGGAGGTCTAGAAGATTGGTGAAGTCAGGTTGGTGGGGGTCAGTGTTACAGCAACACAACTCTCATGAAAGGGCCATTGTTCGCAGAGGTGGTCCCAAAGAGAGGCTGGGGTGGGGTTTTCTTTTTGGTGGTGGTGGTGGGAAGGGGGGGGGGGGGTTGCGGGGGCGGCTAATCACAAGGCGGGCCTCGGCACACACTGGTAAATATTTATCTGGAGGGATGTAAACGGCCAGCCGGTGTAATTTAGCAACAGGCTGTTCCTTCCTGCTTGGTGATGATGTTTAGTCTCGAGGTGGGTAGGGGAGTTTGGGGGGGTGTTGTCCGCTCCTCTTCTCTGGACCAGAACCCATCCACACCTCCACTCTGGACGCTCCTGACCATCCAGCTCATCATAAATCCCCTCTGTTGTTTTTGGAAACGTCCTGGTGTTTGGAAATGTCTCGGAGGCTGTGGAAGAGGTGGCCAAAAGTTTGCAGACACCTGCTCTTCGATAGACGGATGCTTTATTGTTATTGCATCAGCACACCGAGATGACGTTTTGGGGGCGAGCCCACAGACAGCGAAGATTCAGAACTTATGTAAATAAAAAGAATATAAAGAAATGAGGGGATCAAGAACTTTGCACAGAATCCAATGTCAAAACTGTTTTGAGAAATTTCCCACGCACTCATGATATTTTCCTCATGAGGAGCGTGGTTCCCCACCCCCTGCCACCCCCACCTCATGATCCGCTGCAGGTCTCTGTTAGAAGAAAAATTTGAACCCATTAAACCTGCTGGCGGGACTTTAGCATTGAGATGGCTCAGCCAGAAGGGGAGTGTGTGAGTGTGGGGTGTGTAGAAGGGGAGTGTGTGAGTGTAGGAGTGTGTAGAAGGGGAGCGTGTGAGTGTGGGGGTGTGTAGAAGGGGAGTGTGTGAGTGTGGGAGGTGTAGAAGGGGTGTGTGTGAGTTTGTGTGTGTGAAAAGGGTGTGTGTGTCAGTGTGGGTAGGTTGAAAGATTGTGTGTGTGGGTGTGTGTGTACATGTAGAAGGGGAGTGTGTGAGTGTGGGGGAATGGAAGGATGTGTGTGTGTGGAAGGCGTGTGTGTGGAAGGTTAGTATGTGAGTGCAGAGTGTGTGGATGGGGCGTGTGGATTGGGTGGAAGGATGTGTGTGTGAGTGTGGGGGTGTGTATGAGTGTGGGGGTGTGTGTGTGTGTGGAAGTGGTGTGTGTGTGTGTGTGTGTGTGTGTGTGTGTGCACTACTTGTTTTAATGTAAACATTTTTTCAGCATCTTTTATTGTAATACTGAGTGGAATTTGCAAGATTGTGGATTTTTACAGTAAAAAAAGAGATTTTATCAAGTTTCTTGTCGATTGTGTCTTAATAGATTTTTTTCATCAGATTGGCTGGTTGTGCAGAATAAAGGATATGAGACACTTCTACACACTGTTTAAGGCTTTATGGCTTAAACATAAACGGTAAAAATGGAGGGTTCAGGGATAAAGGCCTTTTGTCTCTCTGCAAATTAGAAGAATTTTAAGGAAAAGGTTTTAGGATTAAACCGCATGTTAGTAAACCAGGTGGCGCCTGTGGGAGAAATCACTTAAAGACATGTGTAGCGTGTGTGTGTGTGTGTGTGAGGAGCGGGTGTGTCCTCCACCACCTGTAAGTGGGCGTCGTCCTTGGTGATGGAGGTAAAACACATCAGAGTGACGTGCGGAGTGTCACGGCTGATTAGAACCCTCCGGTTCCCAAAACATGTTTTACTTCCTCAGACGGCCCACAAAATTATATCCTCCCGCCGGAGCCCTCACCAGCCGCAGCCCCTCTGCCCCTGTGCCCCCCTGCCCCTCTGCCCACCTGCACCACTGCACCCCTGCCCCTCTGCCCCCCTGCCCCCCCGCACCCCTGGCCTCCTGATCTTCATAGGAAAACACTGGATGGCTGAATGGGAGCTTAAGGTCACCAAAGGTCAGCAAGAGGGGGGCTAGACCCCTGGTGTTGGTCTCTGGAGTTCCATCCAGAACATCTGGGATCAGGTGGATCACTAATTATCTCATACAATTAAATCCTCACAGCAATGTTTCACCATCAGTATCTGACCTCACTAATGCTCTCATACAATCAAATCCTCACATCAATGTTCCAACACCAAAATCATCTTATAGGCTAAACGCCGCAGGTCGTTCTGTAAATCATAAGCCAAGTTAGTCAGTAATCAGGAGTAAAATAAGGTTTTCATTTGTTTATTTGTTTTTTATCTGTCTCTCTTTCTCTCTCTGTCTCTCTCTCTCTCTCTCTCTCTGTCTCTATCCCAATTTCTCTCTCTCTCTCTCTCTTTCTGTCTCTCTCTCTCTCTGTCTCTCTCTCTCTGTCTCTCTGTCTCCCTCTCTCTCTGTCTGTCTCTCTCTCTCTGTCTCTCTCTTTCTGTCTCTCTCTCTCTCTCTCTGTCTCTCTCTTTCTGCCACTTTCTCTCTCTCTCTCTGTCTCTCTCGCCTCATTCCTCTCCTGACAGTTTATGGTTAGATTGACCCTGCCCCCCTACAATCACCCTGAGGCCTCTTCTATCTGCCATTTGTCATTTTAGCGCTCCTGATCTCAGTGCTCTGTCTTGATTTTGGCCGATAACCCGCCCCCTACATGTCTGGGAGTGTAAATACGGCCACTGATGTTTATCTGCGTGTTTGCAGGGGCGGAGACTAATCTTAATTAGCGCCGGAGTTGTGGTGCCGGCTGGCTTATTTGTTTTTCTTTCTTTTTTTCTGGAGCATGTGGGATGGGAAATGAGTTTGTACATTCAGATCAGAGGGGAAACAATGAAGGACCCCACCCCATACATACACAAACACCCCCATACACACACACACACACTCACAGACACACACACAAACAAGCCTCATCTTATATTACTCACGCTGCCAGCATTCCGAGATCATTCGACTATTAGACCGACTTCGCCAGATGTGCCTTCGGGAGCCAGTGCGTCTCTCCGGTGAGGAACAAAGCCAGAAAAGCTTCTTCTGCGAGACACTAGTGCTTCCAGAAATGTGAGATTTCACTTAAACATTTTATCTAATGACTCTAAGGTAAAACCTACCTGTCATCTACGCCCACGTCTCGTACGGCTCGGAGATCCGGAAGCGAGGTTCGGCGAGGTGTTTGTCTGTCGGACTCTTTCAGAGCGCATGCTTACAGCATTGGTTGGGACTTGTTTTAAAGATTCTTTTATAAATTTCAGCCTTTTTCGTTAAACCTTTAGAAATGTTCACTTTTCTCTGCCTCTTTGTGGAAGGCAGCCTGTGTTCAGAAGGAGCAGGGTGGCCTTTGTATGGGGAGAGTTAATGTGTCTTTCTGACAATTTGATAAACATGAAGTTTGAAAGACTGTGAATGGTGGAGTCGGTAATTAAACATTTCGAATCTGACATATTCAGTAGAACAGGAAATCTTTGGATTAAATATTCCCGGCCTGCCAGCTTTTCGAGTTTTTCCCCCATGACGGTTAGGAGAATAACGAGAGAAAATCTCTGGATACATTTGGGCCACCAAACAGCACTGTGATCTGATCACTCAAACCACTCTCCGAGGGGATCTGGGACACAGGACCCCAAATCTTTAGCATGGCATTAGCATTAGCATTAGCATTTACATCGCATTAGCCTTGCATTAGCATAGCACTGGTGTGTGTCCCAACACTTTTGTTCAAAAAGTTTTGTATGAAAGCTCTGTCCCAATACATTTGTCCATATTGTTCAGTTTGAACAGACGTCTAATTGGGGGTGTGGCCTGAGGTCTCATGTGAAGTTTCATATGTCGTGAATGGAGCCGGAAAGTTTCTTCTCCTGAAACTGCATTAAATACAATAGGGTTAAAAATGAATGGAAGTGAATGGGAAACGGGATGAGTGAGCGAAAAGGAAAAGACGAGTGTGGGTCATCACTGACAACATTCGTGTTTCAGGAAAGTTGGTCTGAATATCACATGAAGTTTAATGGGTTTTGAACGAAGCGTGTCCGAGCAGGATCATCTGAAAGATATTTTGCCGCATTTTCCGCTGGATAAACAGGAATAATGAACGGCAAGACGCTCCTCCAGCTTTCCAGGACTGGCCACTTAGTCTGACAGCCCCGCAGGACCAGATTTGGGTTTTGGATCCTTTCTGGGGTCTCAGATATGTATATATACAGACATTTACCTTCCATGAATGAACCAGCCCCTTAAGAACCTTTCATTAGGAACTCCTGCCCTGTAATTCCATTCACTGACCACTTTATGACGCTCCTTACAGACTGGTTACAGACTGGAGCCCGTCTTTTGGCAGTGTTAATACATTTCCTGAGCATCGCAGACTCCTAATACAATGTTGTGTCTGATTCTGTTGTGTCATTTGTTTGCCCAGCTTTATAATGAAACAATGCATTAAAATGTGCATTCGTTTGCTGTCAGTGCTGAAATGTCACCACCCCATCTGCTCACATATTAATACCTCCCGGGCCGGACAGATAAATGGGATCTGAAACGCAGCCGCGGCGGCGACCCCGCCACAGGCCTCGCACTCTCGCTATGAAATAGCTCCCAAAGATCAACTCACTCAGGACTGACCCCAAATCCGCCATCAATTATGCATTCATTAATCTGGAATGGACTTTGTCTGATTCTTCGGGAATGAATGTGGGAGGTCAGGCTTTTTCTGCACCATTTATATGAGTGTGTGTGTGTGTTTAATATAAAAAAAAATAAACCCTGCCTAATGCATAGGTCCCACTTACGCAATAAAAACAGCTCAGAGCCTCTGAGGCATGGACTCCATAATACCTGAAGGTGTGTGGTGATATCTGCACCAAGATAGTAGCAGCAGGTCCATTAGATGGTCGACTGGTTCAAGATATGAAAGATCTGGAGGCCAAGTCAACACCTTGAACTCTGTCAAACCATTCCTTTAGGATATATATATCTGACTTGTGTAAGTGTGTGTTAGTGCATGTGTGTGGGTAAGTGGACTCATTCCCCCTGAGAGAAGTCGACTAGTGTGTCTCTCTCTCTGTCCTCGCTTGTGGATGCACTGCAATCTCTGCCTCTGATTGGCTGATGTTGACACGCATTCCTTGGTTTAACCAATTACTATAGTCCCTTCATAAAAGGGACGGCACTGTTGGCAGCAGAGTGGAATCTAAACAGGAGACCACAACAAGACGAGAGAGATGTCAGCAGAGAACACAATGGATATCCTTCGCTCTAGAACTCAAACAGCAGGAGACCTGCAGAACCTGCAAGTCGGAGTTAATGTACAGGAACAGAACCGGCGTTCTCGACTTCGACTATCTTGATGGATTAGTCGACCGAAAGTTGTTAATGCCATAGTGTGTCTGAAGCACCCAGGACTTCCAGCTTTTGGAGGTTTATGGACAAGCACAACCATCTAAAAGGCAGTGAAGTCATGAAGCAGCTCCAGACTTCTTTCCTACTCTCCACCCTTCCAGAACCTCAAAAACAGAACAAAGAAACAAATAACCGGACTCTGACTGGGCCGATAAGTGCATGACTCCTCGCTCTGAACGCCCTACTGATTAATTAATGTGCATCTCGTCGCCTTTTCGCAGGATTGTCAGGTTAATGATTGTGCTGCAGGTAATTAAGCACGTCAGTCAAGGCGGCGGCAGCGTGAATGACGGGCGTGTGGCGCCCAAGGCCGGGGGAGTGACTCCGGCGCCCACGGGAAGGGCACCTGACTAGATTTGCCCCGTCAATCAACTCAACCCTTCTTCTTCCTGCGGCACGGGCCAAGGTTGAGGTAGCCGGCGGAGGTGAGAGCGACAGGATGGTGAATGGTAATGTGGACAGATGTGGCTCTGAACAGATGAGCGCTCATGCTAGGTTGTGTTAAGAATAATTAGAAGCATGGCCTCTCCATCCCAGCCTCTGACAGGCCACTCGTCTTTTCCTACTGGGGCTGGTGATCTGGCATCATTGGGTGAGGGGTGACAGATTGTCCGAATAAGGGCCGACCCAGTGACGCTACAGTCTAAATGATGGACTTAGAAACTCCTCAGACCAACCATCGACCTCCGAGAGCTAATATTATTACTTTCCATAATAAAACTGCTACCTAATGATAGAAAAACACTGTACTACTGATGTTCACACACACCCTCAAACAACAAATACCAGTTTAAACACTAGACTGACCTGAAGTTGCAGGTTTCCAGGGACAAAATCTGAGCACAACCTGGCATTCCCTATGACTCGGTTACAGGTCATAAAAATACACCTGCTCGCGTGTGGCACAGTTTCATGCATGCAATAATGGAAATGGAATTCCACGGGAGTTGGTGACGGCGTTTCGCGGCGTTCAGAGTCCACAGAGCGCATATTGATCCAGCCATCATCTCCGACCCAGTATGTAGAATTAAATTAGGCTGCACCAACCTCTGATGGAGAAATCCATATTACCCACATCTGTGTTTATCAGACCGCCAGGGCAAGAATCAGCTGAGGCCCGCAAGGACTCTGTCATTTAGAAGGTCCTCAAACTGCAGCACCACCCGGTGTGAGGCTCATTCATCTGGGGCGGATTCTCTGGGAGGAAAGACAAGTAAAGGATGGGCTGAATTAAAGCCAATCCCCTTCAGATAAAAGACGAAAACCTCTCGAAATATCTGCTGATTTAACATTCCAGCTGCAGTTCAAGGTGTTCTGTTCCCTGGGTTCTGCAGTAACAGGGCCTTTTGTTTAGGAACCTTCATCATCCAACATTATGATTCAGTAAGGTTCAGTAATGTTTTTAGGATCGTCAAAGTTCATCCAAGGGAAAACAGTGTTCAATATCAACATTTTAAATTCACTTACGTTTGCTTTGGTGAGCAAGTTAGCTCAGACGTGTAGTGAGTAAAAATGAACTTTAGTTCTTCATTGAAACCTGAGATTTCAAAATTCAGGTGTAGAATTATTTATATGGACACATCTTCGAGGAAAGGTTGAAACATGAAGCGAAGGGGCAACTATTGCCTAGTGGTTAGAGAGTTGCTCCTGCGATTCTAAGGTTGATGGTTTGAATCCCAGGACTGCTAGCATCGCTACTGAGGTTACCTTGAGTAAGGAGGAGGTGGTGGTAGCTCAGTGGGTAGGATACTAGCCACTTGTCAATGAGGTCTGGGGTTCGAATCCTACCTCCAGCAGTGGGTAGGGGGTAGGATACACTGGGACCCTTGACCACAAGTTGCTACAGACTGTCCCCTGTAGACACGGAATGGGAGTCACTTTGGATAAAAGCGTCTGCTAAATGTAAGGTAGCGTCCCCACACACTGCTCCCCAGCACCCTCTGTTGGCTCAATTAGTAAATCCTGGAGTGCAGAATTGCATCCACAATTACAGACCAGAGCAAATGGTCTGGGTACTGTTGGAGCCAGGGAAATGTAAAAGTGTTCCTTAAACATTTGGATGGGTAAATACTGCCTGTGGGCACTGGGAGCATGAGGCAATAAGGAAATGGGCCCAGAGAAATGTAGAAATGAACCTCACTTTACAATATCATTGGGTCTTTACAGCCATTTTCTTCTTTCCTCTCCTGTTACTTGTTAGCATGGACCATTCCATTCAAACAGCGTGCTACATAAACACCTTCTCCTTATAGGCCATTTCCCCTCAGAACTCCTACTAAAGAGAACGTTCTCCACGCTCGACCACAAGAGTGAGATTATCTTGTGCTCTCCTCGGTGCTCAACTCCACTTTTAAGAGACCCAAACACACTCCGAAGGGAGGAAATAGACTTAGGGAGCTAATAATATTGCCTGATCATCCTTGTATATGTGTGTGTGTGACTGTTCCAGTGGTGGTCCTGTAGAAGTACTGATTAGCGAGCTGGAGTGGCTGTGCCACCGCAGCGTCTGATATTAATTTCCGTTCTGATTCGCGCGACGTGAGCAAGGAGAGGGCCGCCAGCGGCAGATGAAAATGGCAGCATCAAACGGTAAACAAATTACCTTCAAGGGAAACGAGCCAGTGTGAAAGAAGGAGGAAGTCACGGCGACCCACTTGCCCGCCTCACCCACACCCCCCATTCAGCAGTGCCAGTACCGGCTCTCGAACCGCGGGGGGTCTGGACACGCGCCGGAGGGAAAGAAGGCAGTCCAGACCTCGACTAACCGGACAGCATTCAGACTTCTTTCCTTCAGAACGATTTCAGAGTCGATAATTTTTCACAGATGAAAACAAAAACAGAAAAAGCAGCTCTTTTCAATAAGAGCTGGGGTTCTGACGCAGGTGCCCCCCCTGCTGGTGGGAGGCACACGCCGCTGACCCGCCGCACCCCGCTGATGAAATCATATTGTTTTTGGGTATTGACTCCCCCAAGTTGAGGATGAATGGAGCCATTTCAGTCTATAAAGCGCTCCTCAATCGAAGTCATGCAGAAGTCGTCTCCCGATCCTGCTGTCGCACTGAATTTGATATTAAAGAACCTGTTCTGAGGCTCCAGACTTCAGGAGGCCACTCTGGAGCGAGACGCTCGTGTTTTAGTGCCGCCTCGGCATCGCTTTTATGGAACACGGACCTCTGAAATCTAAACTAAGCAGTGCGATGGCGCTTCGTGTGATGAGTTGGTTCGGTAATCAGAGCACACCGCATCAGTCAATGCCGGCAGAAACCGCGGCGGCATCTTCTCTCCTCAGAATAACTGGAGACAGAGCGGCGGTGAGAGAAAAGTTCAGATGTACAGAGTGTGATGTGTTCAAGTGTGGAGAAAGTAGGCCTTTCAAACCAAATCAAATATTTCATAACATATTGTGATATAAGAATGGCACAATGGTGCAGGGCATCACCGGGTTTGAGCCCCAGGTGAGAGGGACAGGAGAGGGACAGTGATCTGAAATATCATCCTCCTGGACCATCAT
>JBBKCR010018778.1:0-12199 GCA_037577295.1 Ladigesia roloffi | reverse complement strand
CCTGGACTCTGTAAAGCTGCTTTGTGACAACCTTGTTGTAAAAAGCGCTATAGAAATAAAATTGAACTGAATTGAATATATATATATATATATTTATACTATATATAGTACTATATAGTAATTGCACACTGTACGATTACCATTTTTAACCATGATTAATCCAACTGTTTCTGCGATTAATCATGATTAATTGCATCATTATATGCAAAATTTAATAATTAATTCAAAAGTAGCATATTGTGCACTTTTATTTTAAAATGAATGCTATATGAATATATAACTACAATAATGTAATTACAATAACATTCAATAACATCATTCAGTGAGTTGTATCAACTTGTCGTTTATTTAAAATATACAGAATATACAAACATGCAACAATAACATCAGAACATAAAGTCATGTGTCCTTGGAAAAAAGAATGAATAACATTTATGACTAACAATTCCATTAAACAGGTGTTCTGGATTTTAACAAGCTGTGAACCACAAGACACTTTTTGACTGTTTCATTTTGCACCCAATTATTAATGTGAAAGCGCTTGGATTTAAATTTATACATTTATTGTCACAATCGATTAATTAGAAATAAAGTTATGTGCCGTTTTATGTTTCTGTGTCCTTATGTGACAAGATGTAACCCAAATCCATGATTTTTCCATCACCAGGACTGTTTTCTGGGTGAATCTTGGGTCCATGCAGGTTCCAGCAGGTCACTTTTAGTTTCTGCAGTATTTGCCGAATTAGCAGCATTTCTGGTTAATAAAGGTACCAGTCACTGACAGCTGTCTTGTCACATAAGGACACAGTAACTTAAAAAGGCATATAACTTTATTTTTAATCAATAAATTGTTACAAAGATATATCAATTTAATGCCAAGGGCTTTCACATCAATAACTGGGTACAAAATGAAACAGTCGAAAAGTGTCGTGTGGTTCACAGCTTGTTAAAGTCCATAACACCTGAATTATTAAGCATGTCTGGGGTAAGATGAGGGAGGAGGCTTGGAAGATGAAACCAAAGAATCTCATCGAACTCTGGGAGTCCCGCAATACTGCTTTCTTTGCCATTCCAGATGATTTCTTCAAGTTATTTCAGTCATTGTCAAGACATATAGATGCGGTCCTCCAAGCTCATGGAAGTCATAGATGTTATTCATTCTTTTTCCAAGACACCATGACTTTATGTTCTGATGTTATTGTTGCATGTTTTTGAATTCTAAATAACGTACATGTATAATTTCTAAATTATTTTTATATACGACAACAAAAATTTGACCTTTCTGTCCTAATTAAATGATACAACTCAATGAATGATGCAAAACATTATTTTGGTATAAAAAACATAATCTAGAGGGCGTTATCTTTCTTACAAGCCATTTCTGATTCCAACTGATTATCAAGTTATTATTTGTTGTTCCTACAACTTGTTTAAGCAACAAGACTTTTTTCAGGCGCTGTTTAATTATATATGTATGTAAGCAACTGAAGTGTAAACCCATTCTGTTTGTACGGAATGTAATCAAATACTTTACGGAATGTAATGCAAATACATTATGTAACTAAAGTGTTCAATTTCATACTAAAATAGCTTCAAAATGATATTAATAACTCTAGACTTTAAACTTTCAGCATAAATACATTTCCTTTATGACACAGGCAATGTTGAAAACACTGAGAGTGTGAAAAATGAAGGCAAGCACTCACAAGTGGAAATTCTCATCCCAGATGGGATTCAGGTTGCCGTAGATGGTCTTTGTCCTTTTCTTGGTCTTTCCCACCTGTACAGTTACATAGGGGTCACTGGAGCCAGTTTTATCCTTAGCCTGCAGACCCTGGGCACAGACCACTGAAGGAAAAACACACAAACATACACACATATATATCGATTTCCATCACTTATGCCATTAATCAATTAATTTATTTTGGTGAATGTATAAAAGACACTACAGACAGAATTGATCATTTTTGTCCTACCAGCCATTTTTCATATTTTTGGAGACATTGCATGACACATTTTCTCAAATTGTGACAAGAAATGTAAAATCTGTTCATTTCAAAATATATTTTCCAAAATTTCACAAAATTAATAAACTGCCTAAACATTTTAGACGAAAATGACCTAATAAACATGTTTTACGAAGGCAAAGTGCTTTCTTCATTGAACAATAACACGACACTAACTGAGACCAAAAATAATCGTATGTACCTGTAGCTTTAAGCATTAAGCTACAGGTTTAAATGAAAATAGGGTTAAATTGAAAATAAAAACAATGAAATTACCTTTACAAGTTTCTAATAAAGCAGATTGCTTTGGAAAAGAATGTAATGCATAACCAGATACTGATAAAAAGGCTCACACATAACCTGTGTGTAAGTAATTTGACAACTCATTGTTAAACTGTGCCTTGAGTAAATGTGTGTCACAGCGGATGCCCAAGCAAGTTCAGTCATTCAGAAAACTGTTAAATGAATCATGACTGGGTCAGAGTTTAATTACTTGGCAAATGAATGACACAACCTGAACTGATGGTAAAAAACAAATCTATTCAACACTAATATTCACTAAATTTCAGGATTAAATCTTTTATTGGCTTTTATAAATACTGTACTCTAGATGATGTTACTAATGTAACATTTGCAATAACTATACATTTTTTGTATTATTCTTCTCTTAGCAAATCTTTATTTTCTTCAGATTTATTTATTTTCTGGGTTTAGTTTATTTTGTTAGATTTATTAGACTTGTATTACACATGATTTATTTATCCTAGTATAGTAGTAATCTTATTCTTATTCTTATCATATTCTTATTCTTAATGTGGCGGTCACCACAAACAATTGCCTTCAGGATAAATAAAGTTTTCTGATTCTGATTCTGATTCTGATAGGCTTTTGTGACAATTTCTCTCTTGCAAAATGTTCAATCAGCAGCGCTAACCTGTAATGCTGATCTTGGCTGACCATTTGGAGGTTCCATCAAGCACACTTTGTTTGATTTGTTTCATCTGTGTGCCATGGGTTGCCTTTGCCACACCAAACACTTCCTGGATTAGCTCAAAGATCTCTGGTTTGTTGCGCTCACGAATCTTCATTCGGTCCTTCAGCACCATGATGATGTTTTGAGTGCGGTCCTCTGCACCATGCTTAGAACTCTTCTCAGCAGCTCCTGAGATACAGAAAATGAACCATAACGTTGAATCAATTGAGCAAGAATAAATAAACAAACCATAAGCCAGAACTACAGTTCGTATAATGTCCAAATAATTTAGGTGACCAACTACTAAACAGCAATCAGCTCTCATTTTCTGTTTCAGAACACCTGTGACTGTACTTTACTGTCCAAATGCACCAATAAGCCAGCTGTTTTAAAAGTGAAGTGAAAAGCGTTGGTTATTTCTCTACAATAGAACCTGTCAAGCAGGTAACAGTCAGTTATTAATGTGCTGGATAAAGAAAGAAAAGGCTCGTGGATGTACATGAGGAGTGAATGCTAAAAAATGTAGATTTCAAACTGAGCATCTGTAGGATGTGCTGGAGAATATAGTCTGGCCCCACCTTGCAGCTGATGGGACTTAAAGGATCTACTGTTAATGTTCAGATTCCACAGCCCACTTTCAGAGGTCTTTTGGGATCCATGGCATTGTTTTTTAATGCTTAGGCTGATTGGTAAATATTATTATTCTAGAAAAGCTTTTTTATATATTATGCAGAGATGGTGGGCCCTGGACATATACTTCATATTGAACATATGCCATCAAGCAAATTCCATTTACATTAACAGTTGCTAAAGCTAACAACGCTCTCCTACAGTCCCTGCATGATTACATCACATATAAATTTGATAACGGAATAGTGAAATATTTATTAGACCGATCAGGATATGGTATACAACTGCCAGCAACGGCTATATAATTATGTCTATGTGTACGGAATCCATGTGTTTCATCAATATATAAGTAGAACAGATATGAAGTTAACAGAACTAGAATTTTACAGTTTGAAGATTATAGAATCATTAAAGTATATATTATTAATGCTGTAAAAAAAATCTCACTCTGTAGGCAGTCAGCATTGAGCAGATCCTGGCACTTGTCATGGCATTTGACCCCGCACTCGCTACAACGCATTCCCTGGCGCGCAATGCCCCACAGCAGCCCCTCACACTCGTAGCAGTAGGTGGGAGTGGTGGCCGTCCACACTTCGAAGTTATGGGGTGTGGTGGAGGAGATCGGATAGATCAGAGCCTGCAATGTCTTTTTATAAACATGACTCTTCTGCAGGAGTAAAACACAAGAAGAGAAGACAAAAGAACTTTGTGGGAAAAGTGAGCGTACATTACCAGTCAACCGCTTGTAAACACAGTAATATTTTCAACAATTTCATGGTACCCACTTAATTCTTAACTGTGCTCCCGAGTATAAAGACTACACAGTGCCAACGCTGCACTCCAGCTACCCATGCCTGCACCCAGGAGCCGCCTGTACCAAGGTGGTTTTGAATGCCCACATTTGTAGCATAGCAGTGGTTAGCATGGGGGCTAGAGCAAGCAGGCCTGAGCCTTTAGACCTTCTAGGTCCTCTAGAAGAACTGCTTGCCTCATTAGTAGAGCCTCTATAACTGCTAAGCTGGTTAGCCGAACAACTACCGGCTGCTCTCCAGCCATGCCAAGTTTTATTTTGATTTATTTTTTAATTTATAGTTATTCACTCTACAACTTTCAAATACTTAATAAGAGTAATAATCTGCAGTTTATGAAATAACTGCATATGTGGTAAAAACCTGTGGTGCAAAAACTTGTAACTAGTCCTATATGTTACTATGTGTTAGGGTTTGGGTATCTATTTATTGTAGCAAAAATAAGCTCTATAATTAATCTGTTCAGTAATGCATATGTCAGGCACTCTCACAAACCTTTATACCCCCATACCCATACCCTACTCACCAGTTCTTCATTGTTGAGTGTGCTACTTGCCATAGCTGATGTAATTCCAGCCTTACGAGAGTTCTGGACCAAAGACTGGATTCAGAAACATGGAGAGAGATCATCAGGATTACCAGGCAATGTGGCAAATCATAGCAATCCAGATTTATTCAGATCTATATATGTGTAATACCTGACACGAATATTGCTTACCATAGCCTGGAGGAATAGACAGCAAAAGACAAAACAACAAAACAATGTCATCCTCTAAAACATCAATCAAATTGAAAACAAATACAGTACAGTGCAAAAGGCTTAGCCACCTATATTGTTTGTTCTCAGCAAGTACCGTAGATTCCGGACTACAGAGCGCACCTGATTAAAAGATGCATGCTTTCATTTTAGATAGAAAATTAATTTTGTACTTGTACAAGCCGTACTGGATTATAAGCCACATGTGTCTCACGTTGTAATATGAGATATCTACCTAGAATTGTTTTTCACTTTTAAACATTATGGTAACAAACAAATACATTTTGCGCATGGTTTTATTTTTTATGTCTGTAACACCTTTAAGTATACGTACGTATCAGTAACAAACACATTATGCTGCTTATGCTTTTTTACTGAACGGTGCACAAACAACATTCTATCTCCTAACGCCCGGTAGAAATAAATCCCGTATATATACTGCAGTCTACCAGAAAAAAGAATTAATCGCCTTCTTCATCTTCCTTATTTTCATCATGGGCGGTCTTAGGGGGCTGTCCCCGCCCTCGGGCTCGCCCTGGGAATACGAGCCTCTGGGATTGGTCCAGGAGTTTGAGCTGCCTAAAAACTTGTCACAGATGCGCATAAAACATATCAACTCAAAACGAGCCTAAAAAATGTGAGCCTCCCCAAAGGTCTGGCCACAAATCCATGTCTGGCGCCAGGTCTGATTATGAGGCAAAATGTTTTTAGCGTCAATAAAATAAACATGCATTTGCTGCACCATGTTAATAGCCACAGGGTTCAGAATTTATGAACATTTGGTAAAAAAATAATGGCTTATAGTCCTGAATTTACGGTAAGTATTCTGCTATCATATTTTAAATTAGAACAAATGCAAACAAACTATAAAGTAGTAAAAAGTATCAAGATTTGATATGTTTCGGTTCCAGATTTCTCCTCAGTTCCTCCACCCATGTGTTAAATTTGTGAAGTCAAACCAGGTTTCTGATGGGAATAATACTGGGCTAACACAAGGAACATAGTGAAATACAAAAATCAGTATTTACTGTATAGTGTTATGTGCATTTATTCTTTTAAGTTTATTTAGTAGATTTAGCAATGTTCTTAGATTTGAACAAAAATGGGGGGTGTTACAAATAGTGTCTCACTTACTAAGTCCCTGACCAATGGAATGGCTTTCCTCTTGCGAAGGTCAGGCATGCTGTCTATGCTGTACAGAGCTCCTCCCATCCTGCCAGAACAGTGGAAACATGAAAGACCTAAGCAGAGATCTCTGTCAGGATTATTGAGATTTAGCTAACCGAATGTGCCCAGCTAGCCCTCTACAAATTTTTTCAATCGTATTTCATCATTTTTTTTTACTTTTATTATGTTAATCTTTTCCCCCAAAATCATTTGTTTCTGAAGAACTTTAAAATGAGCAAATCCAATTACAATTAATAATTGCTAATGCTAATGCTAATGACTCTCAATTCTAAAATGCCATGATTTTTACATCAGATCTAAATATGCTCAAGAACACAAGGCTCAGGCTCTACTATAAAAAAACGTTGCTGTAAACTTGATATTAAGGAAAAGGTCCCTGTTGCCATGACAAATATCTTCCTCAGAATATCTATGCTGTAATTTAAATGATTAATTGTGTAAATATTTTGTGTCTGTGTGTGTGTGTGTTGATTGTGTAGGAAACACCTGGTGAGATGAGGCAACATGAGTGTGTGTTTAAAGTGCTGATCTCACCATAAACTTCTAGGGTATTAATTACTTCCAGGAGCTGCTTGGTGGAGAGGAGCCAAAGGGCATCAGAAATCCCTACCATTCTGAAATCTGGCTCAAGTATACTAAATGTCAGACTGATATATAAGTATTTGTAAGGGAAACACACATTAGATGATTGCCTGGGGATTTCTTTTTCACAGTTAATAGAGACAGTGGTTATGTTTTGCTTGTGGCTCCGCATTTCAGCACATTTGAATGCATTAAAAGAATGCTGTCAATGTCTGTCTATGTCATATAACATATGCAATAGGGGTGGAGACAAATACAAATACGTTATTCGGATTGGCAGAAATAACGTGTTTTTTTACGAATACCGTACTCTTTAAAAGATATTTGTATTCGGGAAGACCCCTCCGCTGCCCCCTTTTAGCAAATACCCCTAATATGTAAGAACAACAGCTTCTTTTACAAAAGCCAATGAAACAGGACATTTTATTGCAGGGTTGTTTCTTTCTTAAATATGTGTTTTGCATCATAAGTTTAAGCACAAAAAAGCTCGGAAATTTAATTCTAGATGCACAATTTGCATGACATGTGTAATTGCAATTTACTTGCATAATAAGTGTAATTGCAAGTCAACAGGCCAAGCTGAGTCCAGAACATCCTTTATCCTGCAGCAGGATATGAGCCCAAACATGCAAATATGGAGTAGCCAAAATATAATGTACTTGACAATGACCATTCTTACCCTCCTTTTCCAAACCACAGAGACTGAGAATCTGTTTCTCCTCGTGCCTGAGAGAGACATATCCAGCGAGCAAGAGAGAGGTGCGGGGGGAGAGAGAGGGAACAAGAGACAGAGAGAGTGAACATGTATTGAGACAGCCCTTCAAGATATGGTTTGTCCTATTTGTACATTATATCAATAAGCACTAATATTAATTTAAAGAAATTTTTTATTTGACCTTCATCCCAAGAACCTCCTGTGTTCAATATCTCAATACAAATGATACATATTGCATGTATTTGGTTTAACCTGTTGGTCAGTATGCAAAAATTAATAACATATACAGTGTTGTACTTTCTATGGCTGCCATTTTTTCTTCAAACAGTCTCATAAAATTATCAAATAATTTGACACTCTGAAAAAAATGTAGCTTTAAAAATTCTATTAAAATTCAAAGACACACTCTAACCACAGTTTCAGAATGTTTTTAACACTGAACCCATTAACACTGAACCCATTACTGCTGAATATTATCATCAGTAATAAAAACAAACTCTGCTCCCTCTCTACCTCACTGCATGAATGAATTATCTTGAAAAGGAATCATGATGAATTCCAGCTGCAGGTGATTTACCTCCTAGATCAGATGATTGAAGCACTTATATCTGGTTGTGCATTATTTGTAATGACATGCCCGCAAGTGACTAATATATTTATTTGCATGTGCTGCATTGCTTTCAGCTCATAGAAGAAGTAATTGCAGCAGCTGATATGAGCTCTTGTAAATGCACAAGCAGAAAAACCAACACACAACGTTCACACCACCAACACAGACCCACCTGGCTCTCCTCCAAGCATGGCCCGGCTGAGTGAACATGCAAATCGCTATAGCAATGAAAAGAGACTGGAGAGAAAACAAAACATGGTGGGATACAGACAGACAAACGAGAAAAAACAAAATTAAGAGACAAAACAAAAGAAGAAGAAGTGTGATAAACCAGCAAATCAAGCATGGCAGCCGTTACTTGCTGTGATTATAATATCTGCAAGACGAAGCTTCAAAACCAGTTGGCAAATGCGTGTATGTAAAAATCAAACTTGTAAGCAAAGTGTCTTGGGCCAGCATATCCTAGTGAAAAGTAAGGAGCCTTAGGAAATGTGAATTGTGATGAAGTGCATTCCGAATGAGTGATGTTTCAGCTGTCTATTGAAACTACTCATCCAGTCATCCAGTGCTACATGGAGTATGCATCACGTTAGCACACCATATACAAAGCACTTTAGCGCACGTTTCTTATTTAACACTGCACGGATTCTAGATTCAGCATTCACAGTGACTCTCCAGCCTGGCCTAGAATGAGTTCAGACCAGGCCAGAGGAGGAAGGAGAACGTTTATTAAAGCCTACCTCCTGCAATTGCTGCCGAACCTTGTTGAAAAGTCTTAGCCAGTTCTCTTTAGCTCGTACTGCTGGATCCACCGGCTCCTTTACCTCCTCAGCAAATTCTTCTCTACACAGAGATACATGGAATACATAAATACATTCCAGGGAAACGGTATATTGTGTTAGAGAGGATGTTGGATAGAAATGGAGGAAGCAGAAAAACTCCTTTACATTTGTTTTAAAGTTTTAAAATTTGTACAGTCATTTGTCACAAGAATAAAAGCCTCTCATTTCATGTGTTAGGGATATTCAATATATAAATTCTGCTAATAAATCCGTTTTTTTTTTATCTAAATAGAATAAATTATAATAGAAACAGATTTTAGAAATATACTGATTCATTCATTTTCTGTAACTGCTTCAGAAGGGCCTACGTACCCGAAGCCTATCCCTGATGTGATGCAGGGACTCACCCTTGCCAGGGTGCAAGCCCCACACAGGGTGCAATACACATATAATTTGCTTGCACATAGGGCTGGGTTCAAAATTCGATTCACCGATAAATTTCGAAACTCGTTCAAAAAATACGACATCGATTAAAAAAATTTGCGGATCTATCTTTTCCTGTCAACAATGTGCAAGGTGCTGACCCCACACAGTGCTCCCTGCCGTCGTGTTCATGGCTTCACTTGGTGAACAGGTTTATTCATGTATGATCACTTTCACTTTTCCTCCAGAAAAATCTCTTTAATACTTCCTCGAGGTTGCTGAGCTAGTGTTTTTTAACCAGTTATGGTCATTGTTGTTATTTTATTTTTATTCAACCAATTTTATAGTTACAGTTGTTCAACCATTTTTGTGGTTATCATTTCATTGTCAAATAGACATTTTCAAAACAGGGCTACTAACTTATTGTTATGAATTTAAGAATTTAAACAAAACCTGGAAATTTTCTTCCTAAATTCTTTTAATTCGTGACTCTCTTCGTATCTTTAATTCGTATCTTCTCATACACACACACACACTGTTTCTGTCAACAGTTACAGTTATTCATGTTATTAATGTGCAGAAGTTTTAATTTAAACAGACAGTACTATAAGTTTGGATTGGATTTATTATAAAATACACACTAATTGGCAAAGTCTACTGTCCACAAGTAATATTGCAGTACAGTCAGTCAACATAGAGATATCCTCCACTCAAGTCAATTTGTAACCAAGCCAAACTAGTATTAACACAAAGAAGTCTGAAAATAAATTGAATCTAGTCGGAGAATTGAATCAGATTATGACCTTGTGAATCGGAATTGGATCGAATCAGGAATCGGCAACAAAACCCATCCCTACGTGCACACACACCTACAGTCAATATAGAATAGCCAGTTTTGCCAAATAACATTTCCATTATTTTGCATTCCTTTCCCTCTATCCCATGGCTTGGATTTTACAGACTCATTTTTCATATTCATTGGTCTTTCTAAAGAATTGAATCCTTCTTTCAAATCACATAAAAAATGAATTCAAAAATATTTCTGGTAGTCAGCAATAATGTAAAATAATTAACTAAAAAATCAATATTTTTGCTGTAAATATGAAAGACCTTTATATTTCTGCTCAAAATAACACATAATAACACATGCAATTTTTCATCTACCTCTTTACTGCCTACCAACTGCTAGCCCCAGCCATGTGTTTAAATTTGTCATCTGTCAATCTGTCTCTCTCCCGTTTATCTTCATGGTCATAATGAGGGATCATTCTGTCACCCACAAATGTGAGTGAGTGAAACCTACGCTAAGTTAAATCTACTTATTTCTTCTTACTTTCTTGCCAGTTTCCTCACTAAGCTGTCACATGTGCTACTGGACCTCAGACAGATAGAACATATTTTGTCACTGAAATCTAATGTAGGTGTTATAAAACCTAGTATAATTCTGCCCACCTATGGTGACATCTATGCCATCCTGCTCACTCAACCCCTGTCCTGATTGAGATCATTAGATCCAGTTTACATTAAGCACAACATTACCTCTCTGGCTCTGGTACATGTCCCATTTCCTCTGGAGGTGTTGAGGGAGGGAGGCTATTTTTCTCCATTTCCTCTAAAGAAGGCTCTTCTACAGGTTCCTCTTCATCCTTTATAGGGGGCTGCCCTGGCACAGCTGACTCTTTAGCGGTCTCTTCAGTTGGGAGCATAGCTGTGGGAGCTGGGGGTTGAGATGTGACTGTTGGGGCTTCAGACTGAGTTGGGGATTCTTGGGGTTTGGACAAAGCTGGAGGTGTTTGAGGAGCACCAGGAGCAGGTGCTTGGCCTGCTGGAGCTTGGTTTTGGGGGGCTATAAGTTGTGGTTGTGGCGGTGGCTGTGGTTGCTGATTTTGGATTGTAGCAGCAGAAGGCTGTGAAGGTGAGGAACCACCCAAACCAAACACTGCAGTTAATGGCTTGGCCATGGCAAAGAAAGACTGTACAGATGGAATAGGTCCTGAAGAGGACTGCTGCTGCTGGAGAGGGGGGTTCTGCCTTGGAGGCTGCTGTGACATGGGCTTGGCTTGGGCCTGGTTGGCTAGTTGTTGTTGATCTTGACTGCCGTGATTGGTAATCTGACTATTAATTTGACCAGGTGGTTGAGTTGGAATTTGACTGGGTGATTTGGTACCATTCTGTCCCTGTGGGGTTTGCTGTTGGTGCAGAGATGTCTGCTTCTCCAGTCGTGGCCTGCCATCGGATGGGACAGCTTGCACTGGACCTGTGTTGGTTGGAGTTGGGGTGCATAAAAGCTCCTGGTCCTCACCCAGAACTTCATCCACAGGGTACAAGTCTTCATCATCATAGTTGAAGTCATCTTCTTCACCCTCATAAAGATCAGCCTCTTCAGCATACGGCATTCCGTCCTCCTCTTCATACAAGGCCCCCTCCTCACCACCATCCTTGCTGTAGCCACCCTCATCACTGTAGGCACCCGG
Source organism: Ladigesia roloffi (assembly GCA_037577295.1). Classification (NCBI taxonomy): domain Eukaryota; kingdom Metazoa; phylum Chordata; class Actinopteri; order Characiformes; family Alestidae; genus Ladigesia; species Ladigesia roloffi. Next base: position 250 of record JBBKCR010018778.1, on the reverse strand, counting down.
TGTCTCATCTGGGTCCCAGTCAGGTGAGCCTTTGCTGTAGGAGACGGAGGAGTGGCAAGAGTGGTAGGAGTCATTTTCGTCATACAGCTCCCGCTCACCATACTCCTCACTTAGCTGGGAGCTGCAGTGACTCAATTCTGCTGATGATGCATAGCTTCCTGTCGGACTGAGGGACATAGAGTGGCAGAGAGAGAGAGAGAGAGAGCAGAGAGAGAGCAGAGAGAGAGCAGAGAGAGAGCAGAGAGAGAGC
>JBBKCR010018731.1:0-12205 GCA_037577295.1 Ladigesia roloffi | reverse complement strand
CATCAAATCATCTAACTCACTCCAGAACTTCTGCTTCTCTTCCAGCTCACATCCTACCTGTGGGGCATAACCACTAAAAACATTGATCATTACAACTTCGACTTCAAGCTTCAGCCTATCTGACACTCTGTTCACTTCCAGAACATTCCTAACAAACTCCACCTTCAGGATAAATCCTACTCCATTTCTCCTTCCATCTACACAATGTTAGAACAACTTGAACCCCTCTCCTAAGCTTCTAGCCTTGCTACCTTTCCACCTGGTATCCTGAACACACAATATATCCACCTTCCTTCTCTGCATCCTGTTCACCAGCTCCCTAGCTTTGCCTGTTCCCACATTCAAAGTCCCTACTCTCAGTTCTACACTATTGCCTTTCCTCTTCTGTCTCTCCTCCGTCGACCAACAGTAGCACAATTTCCACCAGCACACTGTAGGTCAACAGCACCAGTGGCGGTCGTTGTTAACCCGGGCCTCGACCGATCTGGTATGAAATTTCGCTTTGTCATTTGCATGTTTGATTTGGCTTAGGTTTTACGTCAGATGCCCCTCCTGACACAACCCTCTGCATTTATCCGGACTTGAGACCATCACAAGGAATCACTAGCTTGTGACCTCTTATGTTTGCATTTATAAGTGCTCATAAAACTAACCAAAATGGTGGAGGTTCTATGCAAATTTCCCCATTATGATGTCACATTTTGATGTGGGGGGCCATTCAAATGGCTTGGAGAAGCACATGATTCCTGACACCAAAACCAACAATTCACAGAAAATTTACATTTTTTTCATGCTTGGAGAGTTTATAGGACCAGTAGAGACCCAAATGGAAATATAAAAATATGCAAAAAGGGAGTTTTGAATAATATATACTTCAAAATAATCCAGATAATCAGCAAGTTAAAAAGCCTCTATAAGAACCTTCTCTGCATTTGATCCATTGAACAAACGCAGCAGTGGGCAGCCAAGAATGCAGTGTGTGGGAATGGTACTTTGCTCATGCCTCCTGTAGTCCTGGGATCCAAACTCATGGACTTCAGACTGAAGGGGCTACTTCCTAAACATTAGGCCAACCACCACTGACAAAACAACTCTGTGTTTATCCTGTGATTATAAACCAACTGATGATGAATGGGTCAGGTATGAAAAAATGTTTAGAAATACATGGGTAAATTCCACACCAGTGTAGTGGATCTATAAGGTAAGTGAAATTATGTGGACGTCAATTTCAAAATTGGGGTTTCTAATGATTCTTTTGGTTGCCTTGCAACTTCCACAGGTCCCTCTCCAGAGACGACCCAAGAATTTGTTCAGTACATTAACAGGACAGAAGTAAAAGTACCCTCATCAAAAGTTGTGTAAATGATTAGCATAACAGACGCTTAGAATGCTAATCCAAGCAGCAGGAGTAAAACACTCGCCATCTGAGGGGGGATAACATTCCTTGTTCAGGCTTATTAGGTCTCAGTTGTTATGCATGAATTAATAGAGGCTAAAGTTGCTGTGGAGTGTTAAGAGGCGGGTCCTCTGTGCCCCATTACAATGCCGGCACACCTCTGGCCAGGGAGAAATGAGGATTAGCCTCACATGATGGTCAGGGGCTAATTAAAAAGAAAAGAGAAAAGCATGGTGCATGAAACGAAAGGGGAAGGACGTGAACTGAGTTCCAAGCAGCTAAAAAGTACTAAAAAGAAAAGAATATGTCTAGGCAATTCCTAAAAAACCCCAAAAACATTTCATCTTTCTCAGATCCCTTAATCAAGGCTTACCCACCAAGGGTGACTGTCCTGACTGATGGACGATGATAAATGAGAGTATGGGCCCTTCAGAAAGACTGTAAATGCTGTAGGCTAAATACATACCATCAAAATAGGCTTTGTTCTAAACAATAACAATAGTGTGAAAAGTAAAGAGGAACTCTAGGAGGAATGCCATCAACTCTTAGCAAACTCTTAGCCTTATAAAACTGTTGATGCATCTTTCTCCAACGTTTGCTTTGAGGGTGATTTTTATGGATCAACTTACATTATTTGTTCCTCTTTTTGCTATTCTAAATGTTACTAAGGTATTCATCTTCAAATTCACGTTACTGAATGGATCACCTGAACAATACAATGACAAATGAGAAGGCGTAAACAAGATTTCGCAAAAGGCTAATGTTAGCAAGATGAGTTGGAGGCTGTTTGTGTAAAAAATTGTTGTCATTACAATTTTGTTTAAAAAAAAAATATTAATTGTTAGATATTAACCTGCAGATCAGTGAGTAGGCCTCAGTGAGAATTGGCTGTCACCATAGGTATTCCCAGTGGTTATATGATGTCATGAGGGAAGGAAAAAAAGGGTATTTCCTAGAACGTTGTTTAAACAGTGGGAATGTTTTAATGGGTGTCTCTCCAGGATACACTGGGTGATAAAGCAAAGACATTTTAAACTATTATAGCAAACCAGGGCCTCTCCACTAACAAAAGTTGGCCAATCATCTTGTTTGCATTAAGCATTCTTCAGAACACTCTTCAGAACATGAAGCCCATCACTTTATAGCACAAGGGGGAAAGGTTAGAACAATTCTAGGGGCCCAGCACTGACATGGGGCCCTGTTAGGGGCTAGTAAAATTATCTTAAAAACACGAGGGGGGGGGGTTTAAAATCGTAATATTTCATGGGGCCCAAGATTTCTGGTTTTGCCCTTGGACAGACATAGTAATATGTTATGTATTACACAGCATGTAAACATAAGTGTAGTTAAACACATGTGGGTGGAATGTGATTATCATATTACTGGGTTGAATACCTTTGGAAAATATGAATGATGTGAATATATGTCGTCCAAAAGTAGGACTCTAATAACCCAGAGCTACCAATGATTTGTCAAATTGAACCATTTTTTCAAATGTTGTAAAAAACTTCTCATCAGCTGGTAGGCCTGAATGTGGGAATCGAGAGGTGAGCTAGGAATGTAGCGTGGTGGATGAGCCCAGTCGCGGAAACAAACGAGAGAGCTGGTACCCTCGCGCTTTGTTCTGAGAACGCTCCAACTGGAGATGAGATTCCCACCAAGGAATCCTCGTTCTCGTACGCACACAGAGAGGGTTGAGGAGAGGGATTGATGTGAGAATTATATACGTGTGCATCTAGGGAACCCTAATGTCTGGGTGCTTGGTGCCACCTGATTTCCTGTTTATATAGACACGGCATGCGTTACGTCCGACTACCCGTGACGTCACGCGGCCTGGTGCGTACGACACTTCTTATCATACAGTGTCTGTTTCACAGAATAAAGAACACTACCGTTTCACGTGTAGCATGATGGATAAACCAACAGCGCAAGAGAGGAGGAGGTTCACACAGAGATGATGGCTGGTTTGAGGTAAAGACTCAGTGACTGAGTAATCACCACCAGCTTATTTACTCCTTTTATACCACATGACATGCTCACTCTGGTTCCTCCTGCGTCTCACGTGACCCTTGTGTGTGACAGTCTAAGTATTTGATTCTGGTCACTTTATTACCATTACAATCAAATGGTAATATGCCAGAGATTCAGAGATGATACTGGATCTTGGCAGCATTGGCAGCATTATTGTACATTTGTAACATGTTATTTTCAAATCAGCAACTATTTAATATTATGTTTAGATGACAAAATAGCCTAACCACGGACAAATGACAAAATTTGTGCACCCATTCACGAAGAGCATGAACGGCCGCTTTAATGCTCTCTCCTCCTGTTGTCTCCAATTCTCTCCCCACAGAACCCTCTGAAATATCACTACCTATTTAATTAAGTGCTGCCTTTTGCAGAATTTACATGAACAAATGTCAATAATCCAGCTTTCTTTGGTGACAGAGTCACAAATTAAACAGAGCTGTTGAAAAAATAAAAAACAAGATGAATCTCAGTTTACCAATGTTGGGGCAAGCATTCCCCTTTATTTCAGCTGAGACCTTTTAATGCTTTAGTGAGTCAGTTTATTACAAGCACCTACTTTACACTTCCATTTACTGACCTCTTTATGAGTTTCACCAACATTACACGTCCATTTTATAGGTGCGCTGAAAATCTGCATCCCATCAAACAGACTGCCGTGTGCACAACTATTATGGAATGCAATGATCAGCCATAACATTAAAACCTAATATTGTGTATGCTCCCCTCATGCCACCGAAACAGCTCGGCCCCACAGGGGCATGGACTCCACAAGACCGCTGGAAGTGTCCTGCGGTATCTGCCCCAACAGATCTGTTTAAGTTGTACATAGATCTGAATTAATTCTCATGTTTATCAGGTTTCACAAGTAATTACTCTACACTGCATGTAATTATTACAATTATTTTCGATGATACAGATAATATTTGGATTATTTAACCAATCAGTCCAAGCTTTTTTCAGGCCGTCAAAATATATCTGTACAATATGTACATTTGCATTAAACTTTCTCTTTCCTGCTTCTGTCACGAGTGAAAGCATGCGCCTCCACCCGTGAACTACCTCTAAAGAGGGGACGAGACAACCAGGGCTCCGTTCTGGAGGTTTTATTGAAAATAAACAAAAACCAAACACAAGCCTGGCTCGATGGCCGACAGGCCGTACAGGACACAAAGGGGATGAGGTAAGAGTGAGGCAATGCACAGACAAGGAGTGAGTGAAACAAACCAACTTAAATACAGGAGCTAATGGGACTAAAATAAGGAGCAGGTGAAACTAATACAAACAACCTAACAGACTCATGCTCCCAAAACCATGTGACCTAAAACAAAGTGTCAACATAAAAGTCCCTCAAATGACCCCAGAAATACAAAGTGCACAAAACCAAAACCGGTGGCCAGCTTCTTTGTACAGATAAAGTGGGATAAGAGTGTTTCTATCAAACTGCCCTCGAAATGAACTCAGAATGCTCCCTGAATTGTCTCCATCCCCCATGTTTTCACATGTGAGCCCTGTTAAATCATTCATGCTTTCTTGTCTCTCGCAGCGGAAGAATGGCGCCGCTTGAACTGGCTCACAACCCTCTGATTTGAAATCACAAAAGCTTGACTATTTTCAGCACTGACCAGCAGGAGGTTCCCAAATGTAATTACACCTCTCAGTTCCTTCACAGTTCACTGCTGACCCTTAATGGAGCTGACTAGTTGATACAGCAATCATAATTGTTTTTTAGTCCAAGAGACTTGGCCTTTTTCATGGAGAGAAAGACATGTGGCCCGAGTAAAAGTATTGTGGCCTGAGTAAACCGGCTGTGACCTTGATGATGAATATGATCTTAGCTGATGTACGGTTTATGCCCCTCATAACATAGTTCACTAATTCCCCCTGCAGAGCCCCCCTTGGCTTTATTGGGAAGAAAACCGTGGTCGACCCAAGGTACTGCTAATAAGGCTTGGTGGAAGGGTGAGATGGAGGCAGTTGCTCTCCATTCACTAAGTCTCTGAAGAAACTCATTAATAGTCACAGAAATCGTGCAACTTCAGGAGATTAGTGAGCGACAGCAGGAGGATCCCTGGGTCAGTTAGTCTAGCATACTCCGCCACTCAGGATGCACACTCTTTTAGATTAGTAGTAAAAAGTAATAATTCAAAGTTTAGTTCATAAAAAATAAAATTAACTAGCTCACATTCTTTTTTTTTTAAACCAAGTTCAGCAGCTTTTTTATTTTTTTACAGTTTTAGGTCCTTCTATTTGAACCCCCTTCAACCTTCTCCTTCTATCCTTCATACCAATGAACAATCACAGACATGAGCTACATTAAAAAAACAATTTAGAGTCTGAGAATAGATCTCACCACTAAAGCAATGCATCATGTAATGCTAAAAGTAAAAATAACGAGGCACAGGTATACAGTATATAGCAATTTTATTTCAAAATTAACATAAAATGTAAACAAACTGTCTACCTAATGTGCAACATTCAGACAATATCTTTTAAAGTGCTCAGAAAAGTACATAACTAAAAGTAAACGCAATGTAAGGTTTTCCCAATGTAAATCTATACCCATTGCTTCAAAAAACAGGCAAAAATATTTTTACAAACTGCTGTTCAATTCAGCTTTCAAGAAAAATAAGAACATGTCTAATGAATTCTCTTTTCTGTTGTTAAAATTGTGTTGCTGTGTTTTTGGTCCAGTTCTGATGTTGACACCCACATTCTTGGCACCTCCAGTGCTGAATGGGTGTTTTACAGCAAGCTGTGTATTCAAATGTGTATTTATATACATAATAAACTGTTCAAATTACAACACAACTGTCACTCTAAATGCATCTCTATTTATTAAATACTGTCCTGCCACTGCTATTGTTTGCAAATACATCTAACTCCATTGCTAGAATACAGTATCAGTCATAATGCCGGATTCATTCAAACGCCAGTCAGATGTCTTTGTGCTCTGTGTACTTTGTCCTGTAGGCACTTATGAAGTCTGGTGAGGTTTTTGTTATTGTGTTGCACCATGGTCCTAAAGGAAGGTGGGTATGTTACACTGTGTACTGAAATGAAAATAAACTTGATTTGACTTGTTCCCTTTCTACCAGAGCCAGCATTCATTTAATCAGCAGTTTGGCTTCCGCAACTCTTTTGTAGGATTGGAAAAGAGATAATCAGTGTTCACTTCACTTGCATTTGCAATGCATTTAATGTGGTGGCTGTTTGGTGTTTGTTTGTCTCCCCACCCCCCTGAAAAGAAAGTATGGGTGCTGCACCTCCACCATTGTTCAGGAACGAAACTGAACCTGCTTATAGAGAAAAAGAAATAGAAAAAAGTGTGAAGGAAATCAAACCTGACACCAACCCACCATCCCCCCTCCAACAGAGCATCACACTGGAGCCTTGTTACAAAATGCAGCGCTTACTCGCTCACTCACTGGGAGCGGAGTACAGTTATCGCTGATTCACTTCTGCTCGGGAGAGGTGGGAGGATTCTGCCAGACTCACTTCGCGCCTTCTTAGGAGAGCAAATTAGGAATGAGAGGAAATGCCATTCCCCCATTTCATTCCCCACTTAAGCCAAAGGAGAGTATCTGTATTTCAGCACTGTCAAACCCCCGCAGTTAATCTCCTTTGAATATATCATCCCCTATTACACTAATCTCATTCTCATGGTTGGGTTATTACTTCACTGTGTGCAAAGGTGGTGAAAAAAAGAGCTAAATGAAGATTTGCGTTCAGCGTGACTGGAACAGAGTTTAAAAGCAGATGCAAAACGCTGGGGGCGAACGTTTTGTGGTAGCTTTGGCATTGAGATGCATTTATCCTGGCAGGAACTGTCATAATGCAATGCTCCAATCTCTTATTCATGAAGCTATCAAGATATCAGATGACAGATGTAACACACACCAATGAGCCAAAACATTATGATCACCCGTCTAATGTGACATTGGTCCTCCATGTGCCAGTACACTATCTCTATATCCTGCAAGAACCCTGAAGGAGCTCTGTTATATCTGGCACCAACATGTTAGAAGGTCCTGCACATTGCAAGATGGAATCTCCAGGTCATCTCACATTTGCTCAATCAATTTGAGATATGGGAAAATTGCTCATGATCCTCAGACCATTACTTAACGAAGTGAGCAGTGTGGTATGGCACTGTCAGTGAAGAATATCTTTGTTCCCACTCCACTGCATTGTGGGTAAGTGGCAGGTGTCATAACAAAACTGTCAGCAGAACATTTTTCAGTTTGTCTTCTTCCCCCAGTTTATTCTGAAGCCTGTCCAACCATGACATGGACGAAATTGGACCTCAGGTGGTAAAATGTCCTTTAGCAACTGGCTACAATTGGTGCAGCTGTAATGCATTACCCAGCCCTGACTGGCTCCATACCATCTAAAGCACACCGAACATGGGCAGGTATATTTATCAATGTTGTTTGTTTCATCTATGACTGCGTGTAACATTTTGGGCATCAGTATGTTTGTAATGTATTTGATATATCACAATAGATAGATAATAGATATTTTAAAAGATTAGTTTACATGCTTTGATGTCTTCTCTAAAGGCACCCTGTGGATTCCTGAGCATATCTCATTTACGCCAGTTTGTGAAAACAAAATTTAACATGTCATTTCACAAATTAGGAATAAAAACATGAGTGACATTCACTCTTGAGGCTGAACACAGGTTATGTTTTATGTTCACAAGCTATAGTCATGGGAAGTTTGCAGGCTATAGTGATGGCTCCTGTTGCAGGGCTCCCAAAAAAGAGATGTCTTTTTGCTCCCAAACGGCTCTTAGCTTATTATCATCTGTAGCCTCATATATTTTTTTATGAGAAGCCTTATAATGACCTAATTTTGTGCATTTGTTCTATTACAAAAGCAGGCCTTTATATAAATTTTTATATTTTTGTCAAACATTTACATTTAACAATGCAAACAAATCCTCAGAACAGCAACAGAACCAAACTCAGCTTGGATGGGCTGATGGGGCTTCTCCTCTCAGTTAGTATCTGTGGACTTATTGGCAGATACTCAACCTGACTGCTGTTTCATCCTCTGCTGTCCAAAAAACTTAAGTTCTGCTTTGAGTAGAGCTGAGACACTGAGAGTGAGAGCTGAGCAGCGAAAGGAAAATAAAGTGGGGAGCAGCTCTCACTCGATGGGAGTTGCCACTTTTATTTCACAAAATCAGTTCTTAGGCTAGCAAAAGATAATTTTTATATTTAGTACAGTTAATAGTGAATGTTTGAGTTTTAGAGCTGTATATTTTCACTAGTTTGATAAGGTTTAAAAAAGATGACGACAGATTTATACAGTATACCAGCACCATATTTTTTCCACTTTCACCATTACATGATGTGTTGCTTAAGTGGTAAGATCTATTCTCAACCTCAAAATAGTTTTTTTATTTAACTTGTGTCAGTCAAATGACAGATGGAGAAGATTTAAGGTTCAGATAGAAGGACATGGTACTGAAAGTGTTAAAAATGCAAAAACCAAGGTAAAGTAGTTCATGTATGAGCCGTGAACTTGGTTCAAAATATTTAAAAAGGAATTATGAAGGTGAGCTAGTTCATTTTTTATTTGAATGTACTGGCACAACACTGTACGACATACTACTGTGTACTAGCGCTCTCAACCTTATCAGAAATTTTGGCAAGTTTATACAAGGTGTGTCGAATTAACCCATTAATTTCAATCAATTAATCACAGAAAAAATAATTAATTAAAAAAATGAACCCTGATTAATCGCACCATTTGAATTTTACGTTGCTCTCTGTCTAAATGTGCTACCGAGTGCTTCTGCACAGTCTTGGGATTCTGTGCTACCTAGCATTAGGGAAGCTGGTTTATCTTCATGGTTCACGGTGATTAATTTATTAAAAGCTCTTTTAATATGAGTGTACGTCACTACTCTGAGTTTCTGTGTCTTAACTGTCATTACGTGATAAATTACCCCTAGGATCAATAAAGTTATCTGATTCTAAAATGCCTTTTTTGCAGTTTGCAGAATGCTATCTGGAGCATTAAATCTTCAGCACTGTCCACCCCAAGCTGTGAGCACAGTACGATCTAAAGTAGGCTGTGTCTTGCTTCACGGTAGTATTTATTAGTGTTAGAACCTGACTGTGTACACCGGCACTATGCACTAGAGCCCTGCATTGGTAACGGCGGGATTGGGTGGGTTTTAGGTTGCTGCGGGCGGGAGCAACAGAGATAGTGGGCAGGATAAAAATTGACAGCAGGTCCCAAAAGTGTTAGCGTAGCAGGATGGAGGATGCAGCTGATGTTGGTAATAAAATTGCGAAGGGAGAATGTAAAACAAAACTAAAATTGGGGAAATCTGTAATATGGATAAACTTTACAATTGTAACAAACAGAGAGGGTAAAGAGTTGAACTTCATGTTTGAGCCGTGCGGGCGGGAGCGGGCGGGAATCTTCAGAAATATAGCGGGGGCGGGCGGGAGCGGGATTTAAAAACAGTCCCACGCAGGGCTCTGCTATGCATCTCTAAAGGTCTATATTCTTAAAATGGTTAGGACTGGTTATGACTTCAAGAGATGGACAGATAAGCTAATGTGACAGACTAATTATGTGACATATTTAGGCTGAGAAATCTTTAAATTGTTTAGTGGGGCCACCTGACGGGGAACATGATCACTAGCCAAACCAGTGTGTTTCAGATGGTACGCAAAAGCATCTCTACGAAGTGACTGAAGGAATCACTGTAGAAATGTAATGTATAAGCTCACATACGTGTTCGTATTTCTGTTACATGCTTCAAATATGGGGTTTTCCTAATTGTTTTCTTTATAGCATCGTGTTTTGATATTTAGGTCTTGTTCTAATAGTCACAACTGGCCTCTGCAATACACTGCAAACACTCTGATCTGAAATCTTGTTGGATGTCAACAATTCAGCAAGCGATCTCAAACTTTTGAACAGTGGCACACCTTGTTTTTTTTTCCTGCCTGTAGCACAACTCAATCCATGTATCTAATTCACAGACATGTCCTGCGTTGTGTGCCGTGACACAGCACCAGCTTTGAAAATCCCCCATGCTGAATCAAATTTTGCCCCCCATGGCTCCAGCCTTTCAGAACGTGCCGGAAGGCAGGGAGAGCATGGCTTTGCTCTACAGGAGGCCGCTCAGGCAGCAGGACACTTGAAGAGAACGCCGGAGCACACTGGGGGAAAGCGGCAGGGCCGTCTCACGGACGATTTGAGGGCCTGATGTCCTGGGGACTCGACCCCGGTAAGAAAAACATAAAAAGTTTTCTTGGCTTGGAGAAGCTACATTACGGATGAGGGCTCAGGCTAGTGAAGAATATCGGCAGCGCAGCAGCGGTGAGCAGGGCTTCAGGAGGGTCTATTGATCAGGGGAGATGTTGAAAAACAAAACACCAAGCTGGGAAGTGTGACTCAGAAAGGCAAAGGCTCCGGCTTCACATCTCTGATCATATACACTGGTTAGATTACCTTGCTGCTACGTACTTTGGACAGTTTATCACCTACCACTCTGAAGAAACATCAACCGTATACGTGATTTAGAAGAAATATCTACCATTTAGATCGTCCATGAGACACCCCTGCTGATTTCCCCCAGTGGGCTCCAACATTCTCTGCCAGGGTCCCGCTGCCTGAGCGGCTTCCTGTAGAGCAAAGCCACGCTTCTACTGCCACAACCACAATTTGTGTGCATTTTAACCCTCTGGCCGTCCTCGTTTTACTCCCCTTTCAGCGTCCTCGTGGCCAAAAACGGCCACCAACAGATCAAGTCTGTGATTTTTTATCACATTTATCCTTTTTTACATTTTTTACTGCATAAAGTGTTTAATTAACATCAGTACTTGTCATTATTATAAAATGTCCATTCTTTTTAATTTTGTAATCCTTCAAATACAAGTTTGTTTGCACTATGCACTTGTTAGAAAACAACCTCAAAAGTGTAAATGTTCTATATTCTCGATGCTGCTGGATGTTCTTGAGTTACTAATAGTTCAGTCTGAGATCTGGACCTGATTAAAAACAACACTGATTATTATACATCGTTTATTTTTTGCAGGGAAAGCAAAGATTTAAAAAATCATACTCTGTGTCCTCGTAGCCAAAAATGGCCGCCTCCTGTTTACATTCCCAAAATGTTATAAAATTAATATATATCACCATTTGTCAACTTTCAGCAACTTAAATCCTTAGATTAGCATCAGTCATGAAAAGCAAAAATTCATTTAAATTAAGAATTTTATAGAGACACCTACCATTGATGTGAACCCAGAATATAGAACCAAGTGATCAGAAATTAATTACTGAGAATGGCTAAAGGAGGTCCAACTCAAACTACTGATAAATAACAGCTGTGTTACCCAAATCTGGTTCAGGGGTGCTGGTGTACAGCACAGTTTTGGGGAACCACCTCAAACACACTCAATAAACCTACCAAGTAGCAGGTAATTTGAACCAGATGTGATGAAGTAAGGAAATCCTCATACTGTGCTGGATACCGCACCTCTCCTCCAGAACTGGACTGGGCACCCAGAAGCTACAATATTTAAGTGTATACCAACAAAGTGAAGGAGCAGTTTATAAAATAAAGTCTGATATGGTATCTAATTATAAGAAGTGAGCGGCTCTCACCTTAGCGATCTGCACACACCAGTTGAGCAGCAGCTGGGAGCCGATGTTGTCTTTGTGCTCGTGAACGTAGTCCAGCAGACAGCCGTGCGGCATGAGCTGGGTCACCAGCTGGATGGTGGGACTCAGACACACTCCCAG
>JBBKCR010018693.1:0-12209 GCA_037577295.1 Ladigesia roloffi | reverse complement strand
ATAATGAGTTGTATTTCACAATAAAATTCTAACATATTTCATAATACTTTTGAACACTTTGGAGTTCCATAGTTACTGTCTACAAACGTTTGGATGTAAAAAAAATTGATCAGCCATGAAATGAAGCCTGTTGTGTAGGGTCCCTTCGTGCCACAAAAACAGCTCTGTCCCATCAAAGGGCAGCTGGTGGCCTGGTGGTTAGGCAGTCGCCCCTGCGGTTGGAAAGTTGTGGATTTGAATTCCAGGACTGTCAATTGCACCAGTGAGATACCTTTGAGCGAGTTATGGTCCCCACACACTGTGCCTCAGACACCATCATCTGCTGCTCAGTGCTCCACTCGGGTGAATGGGTTCAATGGAAATGAGGAACTCCAAACTGTGGGCTGTGGTTGGTTCATGTTTGAAAGGTGGTTCCCTTTCACATTCAAAACAAAAATTCCACAGGACCTCTTAAGGTTTGCTGTGGAATACACACCAACAGGTTACCAGCAAATGCTGTAAGTTTAGAGGTAGGTTCTACAAGAATTGGATTAGTTTCTTCATGGTGCTGCCACTGGGTACCCGTCGTCTTTCCCAGGACCTCTTTCAATTGACACTGCCCACCTGACTCCCCACATAGCCTGCCGATTTGGAGAAGCTTTGACCCGGTCACCTTGCCATTTTTACTGCTTCCAACTTCAAGAACAGACTGCATTCTTGCTGACTAATATATCTCACACTTTCGACAAGTGACAGTGTAAGGCGAAAGTCAATGTTACTCAGTTCAAATCTCAGTGGTTTTAATATTATGGTTGATTGGTGTATATGTAACTGTGTATATTCTTGTGGCTTGTGGTTAATGGAGAACACCACCCACAATAATTAGTCTTTTTAATGCTTTCATAACGGCCACTCACTGTCAACCCCTATGAAAAAAAATCACTTTTCGCTGCTTTCCATTGAAATATGTTCTCTAAAAGCATAATGACATGCAACATTTGCCATTCATCTCCCACGATGCTGCGTGGTGTCACATCAGCTCCCTCTAACTCTGAAATATTGGATTGCTCTGAAAGAGTCTTCTGTCCTTGTCTAATAGAACTATGTTTCGATATAAATATGACTTTGCCTTGGCACAAATTTATCTACAGAATAACAGCTGCAGTTTCACTGAAGTGAAGGTTTTCTACTGGGTATGTTTATTGAGTGAGACGTCATTTGTTACGAGACCCTTCAGTTTCAGAATAAATGTAGAATTTCAACATTTGAAGGTCTCAGCACTAAAAAAGTCCGATTAATATTGCAGCTGGTTACAGTTAATGAGTTCAACAAACATAATTATTGTTAACAAAAGAAGACAAAGACAGCAGTTTTGTTTTTTAAATGCAAACTAAAAACTATACATGCGCTAAAAGACTAAAAAAGTTAGTAATAACCTTTTTTTCAGATCAAACTTTCTAAAATAAGCATAATTTGTGGATTTCTTTTAATAAAGTGATGTATTATGTGTGCAGTGTGTTTGAAGGCTAATTTTTAATATAATGTCTCACTTTTATGTTGAAATGTCATATCTTGTGTGTAATTATGAACTGAAGCCAGTTGCCCTGGCCACAATTAAGCCTAGATTATGTATTAAGACTAAGGATAAGCCAGTTCTTGTACTGAATATCACTAATGATCATCAGTCTTCATGGAAACAAGTTGAAGAACAAGATAAATGCTGTAAATGTTGGGTCACTGTTGGCACTGCCATGGAGTTTAAGACTGGAAACTGGTATTTAGAATGGTCCAGAAGACCAGTTACCATTAATAAGCATGCATTTAATTGACATTATTACTATCGACTTCAAAATAATGTTAAATTACCCCTTATTACCAATATTACATCAAGCTATTAAATACTCATAATCTGATACTCAAACTCAAGTGCCTATGTTCTTTTAAATGAATTTATGTTAAATGTAATGTTAGTAGTCAAAAACAAATGTATTAATGGCAGATGTGGAGCTTGACTCCTATTTGGGCTGATTTTTAAACTGGTAGTAGAATTTGTTGATAATCAATCTAACAGAATGTACAAAAATGAAACATAATAATAAACCATATAATAATAGACAGTGAATTTTAGCTTGCACACTCTCACTGTGGAAAGAATTTGGGGTAATGAGATCTGCAGAAGCAAAATAAGATTGGATATAACAACTTGAGTAAAGACATCTCCAGACAAAGCACATGGGACCATCCCAGGAACCTCTGTAATTGGAATCCAAATGAAAATATTAAAGTAAAATCATATTTTAGACGGCGAAATGGCCTGTTTGCGAGATATTATAAACATGATGGAAAATACATTCTGGGCATTATTTACCTCCCCTGCTGGCAGTCAGCCGTTCGCACGGTGTACGGGGCAAAACTATTTCCAAGACAAATGTTTTAGATAAAGCATGTCCAAATATAAAAGCCTCGGTGGAACTATCCCAGTCACCCTGCTGGCCTTGGAAATGGGAAAGTAATAAAATAATTCTGTCGTGCTATGCTGTACCTCAAATAAAAAACCTCAGCATCCTTGAGCATTTCCTTGACTTAAGAACCTCACTTTTTTCTATGTCAACAATGCTCTTATTTTCTTTTTTTAATGTATCTCTGCTTTGTTTCAATATTTTGTATGCAGATAACCCTTCTCTACTGCGCAGTTAGACCCACAGATTGGAATCGCCCTTTAATCCCCAAACTGTTCAGCTCAGTTGGATGTTTAATAAGTGAGAGAGGCAGTGCGAGAGATGTGTGAGGATGGGGGCTGCCAGCCTTCACTCATTCCTACTGATAGAAATATTTATGGATGGCTCCCCAGTGTTTTTACGGTGACAGCATCCCTCCAGCCCACAACATGTTAATGTATGATCACTTTCTTCAGCTGTAATTAAGTTATAGGCCTGGTGATTTCACTCAGTGACATGTTTTGAGCTGAGAGAGAGAGAGAGAGAGAAAGTGAAAGAGTGGGAGGGAGTGAGAGATAGAGAGGGGGGAAGCAAGAGAGATAGAAAGTGAGAGAGAGGGAGACAGAAAGAGAGAGAAAGAGATATAGAAAGAGATAGAGAGAGAGAGGGAGAGACAGATAAAGAAATAGGAGAAAGAAAGAGAGCATGTAATGCCCTCCATCTCTCTCAATTATTCGCTAAATGAGTTTAATGTTAATGCCATGTTGCAATGCAGAGATGCTGGTCTAGACAGATGAATTCTCTTAATTGATTCTAACGATGCTGTGACCTGCGTCAAGATGTGTTGCTGGTTTAAAAAGAACATTGCTTTAAAGACACGTGTGGGGAAGCACACTCTCTTCATTCACCAGTGTTTTGTTCTGTCATAATTAATGTGCATTTCTGCTTGAATTTCATTAACAAGTAGAGATATATTATACCATATTCTACTAACAGGAGTGGTGGTTAAATAGTGGATAGGATACCTGCCTCTGGACTAAGAGGTCATTGGTTCAAATACTTTCTTCAGAACACCATCACTGGGTCCCTGATCAAGATCCTTAACCCCACGTTGCTCTAGGGAGACTACCCCCAGTACTTAAGCAATGGAAGTTGTTTTGGATTAAAGAGTCTGATAAATGCTATTAATTTAGTAATCCATCAATAACAGACCTGTTTAAATAAATCTGTCTTTTCTCCAGGGGTGACTGGTGTATATGAGCTAACTAAGACCTCATCAAAATAATACCTATTTTGTCTTCAGTATGAGTTGATGCTAAAAATGCAGAGAAAATAAAAACCCAAAGAAAAACACCACCACCAACAGGTTGTGGAAAAAATTGAGAATGGGTAATGATGGGGCTGATTTATATCTAGCCCAAAGTGATACTCTTTCAATTCTCTTTCAGTTTTTCTCAAACCTATTTTCCAAACCTACAATGCTCAGGTTACAGTAAGAACAAGTGGCAGAAGGTATAATGCTAATTTATCATATTCACCTTTATGAAATTTGCTGTATAAGTTATGACTGAAATAATGAACTTCTGGATCTTGTGACAAGGACATCTGAAGCTCAGGCATTCAAGTAATATATTAAACAGACCTTTCAGTAATGATTTGATATTAAATCATGTTCTGCTCATGTCAGGGTTGATAAAGGACATGGTGCTACTGTGAAATATACTGTGATCTGTTAGCTTGCTTTAGCTCTTAGGTAATTGTACATGACAACACTTAACATCTAAATGCATGGAGTTGAAACATTTGCTGACACCTCGTTTTATTGCTCCATTGCTGTAGCTCGGAGGGGACTGTGAAATGTAATGCTGCAATGTCTGAGCTATTGTGGCGTTATTATTTTTAGTCCTCCCATCTAATATTATTACCAGCAGCACTAGTTATTTGTGTTTAGTTCAATATTAGGCCAATTTCAGGTGCAATAGCAATGCTTTTACTTGGAGCTCATTCTTAAACATGCAGTTTATTTAGCTTTGAGTATGGAAACTAGCAGAATTCATGTCTCTCTATTACAGGTTTGCATTTGATGAAGATGATGAAGAAACTGGAAATGTGGATAATAAGATATTCTACTTGAGTCTGAGCATCTAATGTCAACCATTCAATTTTCCATCAATTATTCTTTTCTTTTAATGCCAGGCATGGATTTGCATTAATGTCCTCAAAAGACATTTGTTTTTTGAGGCTTTCTTTAAAACAGTGGCAGTCACAGCTGCTAGATAAAGACCTTGACATGCCAAAAGATTATTTACTAGAATAAAAATTGTTATTCCAGCTCTGTAGATCAGATGTATGTCTGTGAGAAGGCACAGCGCAAAATGATCTAGAAGGAGCAAAAGCGTGCATTCAGTTTGAATTTAAGCACCCTCGGTGAAGCTCAGGTGAAAATGCATGTAGAAACTCCCACCTAACTCCTACCTAAGCTGCATACTGTTGCATGCAGATAACCTTTTACGTAGGTAGAACAGTTCTTGAAGTGTAAAAAAATCCCTATGAAGTTACATTAGCATCATTAGAGTCAAATATAACTGACAATGAGCCATAAATATGCACTGATATGTGTAAATGAAAAAGTATTCAGCAATACTATTATTACGTTGTGGACCACAAGAGGGGATGTTTGATTGCAGAGGACAGTTTTGCAAAAAAATGTGCTCAGAA
Organism: Ladigesia roloffi; assembly: GCA_037577295.1. Lineage (NCBI taxonomy): Eukaryota > Metazoa > Chordata > Actinopteri > Characiformes > Alestidae > Ladigesia > Ladigesia roloffi. The sequence continues at coordinate 7,074 of JBBKCR010018693.1, read as the reverse complement.
TCCCCAAAAAGCCACTAATAAGACAATTCCCTCTGCCAGGTATGTTCAGCCCAGCTAATTCAGTATTTGTCATATTAATCTGAATGTTGTTTTGTTCCAGACAGTTTGTGAACCATTTTGTCATGTTTGTTGTTTGCTTAATTATATTCTGTTTATTTCTGCTTTCAGTTTATTTTCATGTTCGGAAGTGAATGTGTGCCTGTTTTCACTTTCACACTCAGAATGTGACCAGGCAAGAAGCAGCTCATACATTACCTCATAAAATACAGATTTCCTTTCTTATTTTGTGTGTGCTTAATCAGAAAATCTGTGGGTTTCTGCTTAATTGGTTAGTCTAAACCATCTGAACATTGTGTTCAGCACCACTTTTTTGCAGCGTGGATACTATTTACAATTTGATTATGGTAATCCTTAAAAACTTGAATTGATGGTAATACGATTGTAAACAAAAACCAACATGACCATAAACTTTCCTAGCATGTTCCTCCACTGATCCACACATGAAATATACATACATGCTTGTCACTTCATGGGGAGTGAAATCATCCAATGGAATGTTTGTAAAATCCTTTTTAATTAATTAAATTTAAAAAATCTTTTGTCTCATTATTGCCCATCTATTTCACTCTACCTTTCAAAAGTTTGTGAATTTGCACTGCAGATATATACAATATGTACCCAACGTACCTGCTATGTACAGGTTCACCTGTCTTGTGTTTAGTTTAAGTGCTGCTGGTTACTGGGTTGATTGTCTGCATGGCCTGGTTGGTTGTCTGTGTGTTCGTGTAAGTTTAATAGCCTACTCCAGCCGATCATTGCGTGGTCACTGGACCAACCTCATCACTGGATTCTGGTGTGGGTTTATCGCAAGGAGGAAAATTGTATCGCGCCTAATCTCTTGATTACAACAACCCACCAGCTACCTCAATCGCTGCACTCGTCCCTGGCGTCCTCCTCCTGTATGCTGCGACACGAGCCTCTGAAACACAAACACACAGAAACCTCAGCCCACTCTCTTACCCCCTCGGCCCAAGACTGGCCAACACACACCCTCAGTAAACTCAGCCTCTTCCCTGCCAGCTGGCTGGGGATCATTGGATGTTTCTGTGCTGGCTTACTCACTCGACCAAAGCAGCAGCCTGTTCTCGTCCTGTTGTTTCTGCCGCCCCTCTTGCTTTACCCTGGTAACCCTTCTCAAGATGGTGTCAGGAGCTCCTGAAAACAAACAAAGTAACGCCACCCGAACTGCGACCCAGCTCGTCTCACTCAGACTCGAACTCCAGTACCTTATTCCGCTCTCGCGACGCTTGAGAAAGTCGTTTCGTCTTTTCCCAGAATCCTCTGCAAATCTGTGCACCATGCTGATGAAGCCCCAAACCCCAACCTGCCAGGGGTGAACATGGACCCAGTGCTCCCAGTACCTGACTCAAAATAATGAACAAAATAGTAGACAACACACAGACACAAGTCTGGACACAGCAGACATGCTAAAACTTCAGAGTCAACTCAGGCCCCCTTCTGGTGTTCAGTTTCACCCGCCATGACAATATATATACTATATACACATTTATTATGTTTCTTTCTTTCAATTCTTACTCTTTTTTTGGTTTGTTCATTCACTTATTCTTTGCAAACATTCTCCTCTTCACAGCCCCCAGATGTACCATCCTGTCATAATCTACAAACTTGTCACTCAGAGTTTCTTCTTTTAAAGACAGACGTCTTTCTCCTCAGATGCAATAGCAGAAAGACTACACTCCTAAACTAGTTACGAAGGTACACTGTATCATTACAGCATGCTGGTCTTCAACCATCTGCTGTAGGTGTTAATTTCACACTATCTTTTTTTCACAGTCATTTCAGCTACCATGCTGTGAAATAATAATGATGCTACGCACAACTTTTCATCCCAGTGTGTCAGTGGCAGTAACCAAGTACAGAAGGTTTTCCCTACTGGATAATGACCTCATTAGCATATCCCTCTTGTACTTTCTTACCGCTGAGGTCCACTTAGGACTTCTGTATAAGTTACTGTACTTCTTTACAATTAAGGAGGCTGTTTTTTCTACAGTGCCTTTCAGACTGATACGTGAAAATGATGGAACTACTTTGGTGTGAATTAAGCTAATCTGCTGTTAACTGAACATGTGAAACTGTTTTTTTTTCCTTTCTGTAATGAAAAGACTCAAAACAGGGTGTATTTGCAGCTTAGTTTTCCAAAATTCACCATATGGACTTTGCCTGGTTCCAAACTCATTCAGTCACTTTAATCCAAGGATGCTGTTTAGCCTACGTAAAATCTTAGTAATTAAAACCTAAAAGCAGAATATATTAGTGAATGACTTCGGCTGCAAGAACATATGTGGCTGTGGTTGAGATTAATAGCAACAGTGTTGTGGGTAAATGTTGTATTTTGCGTGCTGACTGTTCTTATATTGGCCTTCTGAGACTCAGGGAGATGCTGTCTTACAAATAGATCTAATATTAAAAGATGTAATCTAATTCTGAGATGGGCCTTCCTCATCACACGAAAAGCTAACATTTGCAGTGCATGCATATTCATGCCAGTGGAGCCAGAGGGACGAACTAATTGCAACAAAAGGATTTGCGTTTGGAAAGTAATGAGTCCAAAAATACCCATAAGCCAGATTACAACTGTAGTGGTGGCACTTAACAGATGTCGAATCACAGAAATACATTAGATCATACAGGCTAGCTGTTTCTTATGCTAAAGGCTAGGGCCTGATTGCATAAAACATTTAAAGTTATCCCCTTTAGTAGGATCCTTGAGGAGAGTTTGTCCTTGGCCAAGGTAATTCATTAAGGGTCCTGCATGTGTCTTTTCACCCCATGACTGCTGGGATAGCCTCCAGCAGCCATTAGGCAAAAGCATTTGAGAGAATACATGGAGGGATGAGCGGATGGATAGTTGGAAGTTGTAACTTTTGCTGACTAAGATGGTAGCAAGTTGCAGCAGCCTCTAACAACAGTTGTAGTTGACTTTCACACAGTCTTTGCACACATGGACTAATACATGAACACATCTACGCAAAAAGGACACTTTTGTGAGAAAGCTGTTCATAGACTTTAGTTAAGTATTCACGAAAATGGACTTCTTCACTGGGAGAATTCATTCAGGGTCAGCAGCAACACCTCCAATAGGGCTGTGGGCTCTGTTGTCCACAGAACAGCATCATCACTGATTATATGACTGTTGTGTGTTAAATCAGCAAGAATGACAAGGACTGAGAACAATTTGTTCTCCACACTAAACTTCCCACTCCCCAACTTCCACTGTAAATACACTGTAATTATTTATATGCTGTGATTTTTTTCGAACCCTTTTGTTGCTGCTGGCTATTTTTGTTCAATTTTCTTTTGCTGTCTACCTTCTTTGCATTTCTTTGTATTTTTACACACTTAACGATACTGCTGCTACAATAAAATATGTCATAATATTGCATTGACTAGTGCTGTAACTGCTCATGTATACTGCAATGTATGTCGCCTTGTTCTGTAAATTCTGAGCTGTTGTTCTTTTGTTTTTGCACTCTCTTCTGTAGTCCTGTCCTGCCAGCACTTGTGTAATCTTGTGTTGTGCTGCGTGTTTATATGGCTGAAATGATAAACACTTTACTTGACTTGACTTTTATTTTATGTGTCTGTAAACTGTAACTGTTGAGTTTAATACAGTGCATGCAGTTGTAGTAATATTATAGCATTCTTTCTTTAAAAAATGATCACAAACCAAAAATGTAAATTAAATAACCAAACAAGACTATTTTCCATGCGATGGACAACCCTTAAGCGTCTCTGCTCTTTCCTAGGACAGGGAGGAAACTACTGAAATTATTTTTTTTTTTACTGCCATCTTGAACAATTGTTTACCACTCATTTCTCACATTTATGTTCCTAATGCTGTTTACTCTGTGGCCGGTACATTTGCATGTAAGGCAACCTCTTTCCTGAGGTAAACTTCAACAATGAAGCAGATCAGTCTGAACAGCTGGTGCAGAGAAGACCTTTTGTGTAATTGTTCAGTCTAAAATAAAGGTTTTTTTTTGTTGGATGGCTTTAATGCTTCAGTACAACTTTTCATTCTTTTCCAGAAGACAAGTTTCTTGTCATTTTATAGTCTTTCATAATTTGACCTTTCAGTTAAGACCATGACAAACAATACCCAAACGACCTACACCCAGGTGCAGCAACTGAAACTAATCACACAAATAGAACAGGACTCTTGAAAGGTAATGTAAGTTATAACCAAAGGGGGCAGGGCTGGGCAAGGTGGGGTTGTGAGCATTAGATTTTGATGCTCTGATCTTCACTGAGTTTGGGAATTGTGATAATTACACTCTTATCTAATGGGATTGGGAGAACTGGGAGGAACAATCATCTTTTGAGGAGTACAAACATCTATAAAATACTCTGTATGGACAAAAGTATTGGGATGCCTGCCCATTACCCCAACATGTATTCTAATTACATATTAAAAGTGAAACACATAGACTTTAATATGGAGCTGGTCTTTGAAGCTATAACAGCTTCCACTCTTCTTGGGAGGATTTCCACAAGAGTGTGGAAATTTTGTGCCCATTCCTTCTGTGGAGCATTTATGAAATCAGCCGCTGATGTTGGACGAGGAGGCCTGGCTCGTAGTGTTTGCTCCAGTTCTTACCAAAGGTGTTTGATGGGGTTGATGTCAGGACACTTTGTGGGCCAGTCAAGTTCTTCTACAGCAAATTGAACCACACTGAACCAATCATGTCTTGATGCGCATTGCTTTGTGCACTGGGACACAGTCATGCTGGAACAGAAAAGGTTCTTCCCTAAACTGGATCCACAAAGTTGGAAGTATGGTGCTTTATTTATGTTTTGCTTTAGTTTATATACCTTGGGTATGATTAAAACACCAGAAATCAGTAGTCTTCAGTTTTCATAGAGCACTTCCTTGGGCCCCTGCCTAGTACACCTATTTGGACTTCCTGGCCTTGTGAGGGGGAAAACAATGTTGAATTTTCTTAGCTATTGATAAGAAAACCTGCGAGGTGTAAATAAACATGTCTTGTCTTAAGTGCCCTAGGCTAACATGACACTCTGAGCATGCTTTGTTAGTGTAGAAATAGATATTCATTGATCTACATATTTAATGCCCTTATAAATATTTCCCAGGCACTATTTCCTTCAGCACATAACCCTACGCATACTAAAATATACATTAATGCTGAAAACAGTGGAAATGTATCTAAAAATATATATTTAATGGGGGTCAGGATTACCTTCAAACTTACCAGCTATTGCACACATTTAGTGATTCCTGAACCTGTACTCAGTATGTTTTCATCACATAGGATTCATGTAGATCTTGCAGAGGTACGTTTTCTTCTTCAAACACTTCCAAAGCTTAGCCATATCTCCAGCTTCTTGTGCGGGCCAGTAATCTTAAGTGAGTGTTTTTAAGGGAAATGAAAGTAGTGCAGTGTTCACGCTGTGCTTTAGGGATCACTTAAGAGAAATTTGTCAGTTGAAGGGAAATGTGAGGGGTGTGTGTCGCTTTCATGGAAGAATTACTGTTCACACCACTTCAGTTTTTTGTGTAACGCGTCATTTTAATGGCAAAAATATAATTTGCACTCTTATCCACTTAGCCAGATCAGTGATGCAGATCATGGAGTGGCTTTACCAAAAAGAACTGTGCCACTACATACTCACATACAAACACAAATCCACACTAAGATACTAAGATTCTCAGAAATATTGCTTCATGAGCACACAAAAGTGAAATGTGCTGTCTTGAGACCCCCTTCTCTCTGACCATTGACTGTTTGACCTGATTAAAGCAGATCTGAGATTTCGTGACAATATGAAATATGTGATATTTTACATTTTCTGCAATTAATTTTAGCAACAGATCAGATCAGAGCTTCATCCTTTCCTTAGATATACCTCCATATTATTGTTATGCTCTTTAATTTTTTGGTGCTACCATGATTTGTTGGTATCATCCAACCTTTCGATATCTTGCTTTAATGAGCAAAATGCTATCTCTTCCTCTCATTGTTTTCCTGTTAAAAGTCTATTTCACATTTTGCACAGGCAGCACACGGCTGCATGCAGTGTAGTGACAGTAATGCTGCGTTTCCTTATTCATTTACTGGGAGGTTGGCAGGAGGTGGTGTAATGGCTTTGAATGCCTGGGGCTAAGAGACACAAGGTGCTACTTCATTGGCATAATACTAATAAGAGAACAGTGCCAGTGTCTGTTTCATAGTTCTTTCATTTTTCTTCCAAATCCACAACGAATTGGAGTGAAATTACCTAGTTTTTCTCTTTATTGTCCTAAGCGTTTCCATCCATTTGAGACCAGCACATCTGCTGCTCTTTCAGACGCCCTGGCTGCATCTTCTCAGGAGGGACGGGGACTGTAATTTCCTCTAAAAATTGACAGTTTAACTAATGTCTAGGAGGATAATAAATAATTAAGTCATCTAACACTTATCTTCTTGCCTCATTTAGGCCCAATATAGGCAAGTGGCAGTGTTCGGGGGATTGAGCGGGTGCAAAGAGCAACCCAAAGCAATTCTGCTTTGTGTTTTTTTTTTCTTTTCTACTCTCCCTGAATATTTAATGGCTCAATTGCCTTGTTGCTTACAGTCTGTGTTTACTTTTTCTTCACCCCCCGCCCCCTCTCACCTCTCTCACCTTTCTTTATCTTAATGTCTCCTGCTCTCTCTCTCTCTCCCTTTCTGCATCTGCCTTTATCTATCTCTCTCGCTCGCTCTCTCCTTTCTATCTTTCTTTCTCTCTCATTTTCTGTCTCCTGGTCGCCCTTTCTCCATTTTTCTATCTCTATATTTACCTTTAGGTCTCTATTTCACTCTTTGTGTGCCTGTCTCCAGCTCTCTCTCTCTCTCTCTTTCTGCATCTGCCTTTATCTATCTCTTATGCTTGCTCTCTCTCACTTTCTCTCACACCTTCTCTCTCTCTCTTTCTCTCTCTCCCACTCTCTCTCTCTCTCTCTCTCTCTCTCTCTCTCTCTCTCTCGCTCCCTCTCAAATTTGCCCTGTTAGTCTC